>PVHP010006800.1:0-59107 GCA_004024765.1 Zapus hudsonius | reverse complement strand
AAAGACCTTTCATCTGCCCCCTTCCCTCGAAAGGGTGCCAGAACCATAAGTGTGACACAATGTGCTGAACTCACACATCAGGCCAACAAGGCACACCCATGAAGCCACAGGAAGGCCCAGGAACATCATCGTGGCTAATTCTTGCTTCTGAGACTCCTCTGAGCTCTGCTAAGACCAAGATAACAGAAGAAAACCTCACCATCACTCTTATGCAACTACAAGGTTTACTAGAATCCAAAAATACATACTTTCTAAAAATTTTTAATAAAATATTCCAGAAAGTTTCTACTGTACACTCAACACGCAGTATGTAGATGATACTAGAATCATAAACTAAGTCAATCTCTCATTATCTTTGTGGCTTCACTAAACGATTTTTTGATTCCAAAAAGAAGCTAGCAGCTGTACAGAACTGTCGTGGGAATTCAGAAATGCCACAGCAGTGGGTCCATTCACCAAATGTCCCTTCTGGACTAAGCAATGTCCTAAGAGTTGTCCACATAGGGATTCTCTTGTTCATCAGAATCATTCCATGAGGTGAATAATGTTAATATGCATGTTTATAAGAGAAAGCAGCTTCCCAGAGAGATTAGCCACAAGACAGTAAGTGACAAAGCCAGAATGTGAAACCTACAAATGAATTTCCAGAGCACTATGGGGTGTTGCCTTGTTGTTGATTTTTAATCTGATATGACTATTCTTTGGCAGGATCTCACAAAGCCCAGGCCAGTATCAAATGACCTTGAACTCCTGATCCTCCTGCCTCCACCTCCCAAGTGCTGAGATTGCAGGCATATGCTACCACATCCTATTTTATGTAGTGTTGGAGATCAAACCCAAGACTTTGTACATGCTTGGCAAGCACTCAATCATCTGAGTTATATTCCCAACCTTTATAATTATTCTTTTATAATTTATTTTTTAAAATTCTCTTTTCCATGAATATTACAGAAACATTTATAATAACTTCCAGAATCAACTTTTCTTGAACTCCAAAAATTAACAAACTTAACAACTCCAAAAATTAATCAGATTTATAACTCTAGAATCAAGTATTATAGAAAATTAGCCAAATCTCAGTAAGAGAAGTAAACTTTGTAGCATTTTAACTAGCCTAAGTTTTATCTCCCACCCTCTAGTTCTAAAGTATTGAATTGAAAAATAACAGCCCACATTTCTGGTGAAGCCCTGAAGAAATCAGATATAGAAACTGGTCCTGAATAATGATAGACATTGGACTTACTAGAAAAAAAAACTTAAATGTGCTCCAAGAACTAAAGAATACCATGTTTGAAAAACTAAAGTAAAGCAACAATAATGCCTCAACAAATATAGTATATTCATAAAGGACTAGAAATTAAATGCACACATACTTTAAAACTAATAAATTTCATAATTTATAGTGCAATAAAGATGAAACCTTTACCTTTGAGACTCAGGATAAATTTGAACAAGCAAAGGAGCATATCAGTAAGTTGAATAAGGTCACTAATACTAAAGAGTAGAAGGAAAGTAAGATGAAGAAAACCCTCAGAGGGCTTTGAGATACCTTCAAGCAAAGAAGCATGTGCATAAGAAAGGGCTCAGAAAGAGAGAAGAGGGAGAAAGAAACAGAAAGGCTATTTGAAGCATCAATGATGCAAAAAATGTCAAATTCTATGCAACATCTTAGTTTCTTTCCAAGAAGCTCCACAAAGTCCACGTAAAGCACACTCAAAAAGTTCTACATCCACACACATCATAACCAAAGTGTTGAAAGACAAAGAAAATCCTGAAGAAACAAATGCAAGTCATATGTGAAGATCTTCAATAAGAGGAATGTCTGATTTCTTATCAGAAACATGGGAGACCCGAAGATATTGGGTGAAAAAGTCAATGTGTTAGCAGTAAAGAAGAAAAATGAATTGTCAATAGAGAACCCTGTGTTCAACAATATTATCTTTACTAATAAATGAAAAATTAAAGTGTTCTTAAAGATAAAATAGAATCCATTGCTAGACATGCTCTTCAAGAAGTTTTTCAGACTTAAATAAAGGGAATGAATGCATCCAAACATCTAAATTAAAAGCACCAATAAAGACAACTTTATAGGCAAATAAAGAATGGAATAAAAGTTTACTTCTAATTCTTTGTTTCTCCTGTCCGATCTAAAGTAAATTGTATTAAGAATTAATTATAATTCTCTGTTGATAGATATACAATATATAAGGTTTAATTTTTATAATAATAACAGCAAAAGGAGGGAGGAGGGACTGGAGCTTCATATTAGTAAACTTTTATATAATATTGTAATTAAGTTGATATTAATGCAAACTAGATTACAGTAAGCTAATAGGTTAATTGTACCCTCAGGGCGATCACTAAGAAAATAATTCAAAAATATATAGTAAAATAAATGCCAAGGGAATTAAAGTAAAACCGAAAAATATCTATTTAACACAAAAGATATGATAGTATATATAGACTAGAAATAGCCAATTCCATACATAAACCTTACACATCAGTTATATATATAAAAGAAACTTTCCAATTAATGGAAGAGCATGGAAGGTGTGTTTACAAAATATAAGATCAAAGTAATCTAAACTGCTAGTTTAAAAACAAGAAAACAAAGAGATATTTAATCACAAAGAAAAACAATATTAAAGCAGAGATAAATTGTCATAATCAGTTTCAGTTGCTGGGATGAACTTCTAAGCCAGGCACAGTTTATGGGAGGAAGAAGAGATTTCAATGAAGCTTACAGATCCAGGGGACATTCCATAAAGTGAAAGAGGCTGGCCCTCTTTCACAGGTCCAAGCAGAGAGGAAAACCCATCACCATCACCATACACACAAGCAAACAATATGTAACTCCAGGCAGAACTCGGGCTACTGTTTGCATACCTTAGGCTGGAATTCCAGATCTGCCCCCAGTAACACCTACCAGCTGGACCTTATAATCCACCTGGTGCAAGGTGACACCTTCTTCAAGTTATAAGCTTTAACAAACTCCTGAATCTATTGGGGGACATCCATTCAAACCACCACATAAATAGCCCATGAAAAATAATTTTAAAATCAACAAAACCAAAAGTTGATTATTTAAGCCCTTTTCAAAACTGGAAATTCATTAGACTAATGAACAGAGAAATAAATTTTAAAAAAAGATTCAAATTACAAAACCATAGAAGAGATGTCCCTACTAACTTTCCAGCAATAGAAAGGATTATAGGGAATTAGACACCTAATTGCTAACTCTCAGGTGATATGGGAAAATTCATAAAAAAAAGATGATCTAAAACAACTGACTGAAGAAAGACTAGAAAATATGGATAGGTTTGTGTCAGATAGAGAGAGTAAATTACTAATAAAAAACCCTAAGAAACATAGGACAGGGACAAGATTGCTGCTGAATTTTATTAAATGTTTAAGGAAGAACAGATGAGGAAAGAACACTCTTCCATTTATTCTTTGAGATTATTATCCCTTTGATACCAAATCCAGACAAAGCCATCAGGAGAAATGAAAACACAGACCAATAACTCATTTAAAAAATGGATGCAAAAATCTTAGCACAATACTATCAAACAAATCCCAAATTGAACAAAAAGAATTGAAGAGTGTAGACAAGAAGGATTGAGCTCATCAATGCAAGGATGGTTCAATATTTGAAAAGCACCAAGTGAGGAACAAATACCACACACTCAATAATGATATGATCAAAAACATCTGACAAAATGCCACATGTCTGTAATAGCAAAAAATATTCTATAAACTAAGATTTTTAAGTGAACTCCTTTGAACTGATACATGGGGAAATGAAAAACAAAAATCTTTTGCTAAGGAAAGATTGAAAAGTTTCCCCTTAAGATGAGGAACAAGACAAGGATAGCTCCTCTCACCACTTCTTTTCAACACTATAGTAGAGGCTCTAGCTAGCTCTGTTTAGAAAAGAAAAAGAAATAAAGAGAATCCAGACCAGAAGGGAAGATGTACAACTATGCATGTTAACAAATACCACAAAATTTCTGTTAACAAATGTCATGATTTTGAATATAGAAAGCCCCACAACATCTACAAAAAACTGTTACAGCTAATAAATATTGATATTAGAAGTTTTTAAAACACAATATTAAAACACAAAAATCAACAAATAATATTCAATGTACCCCATCTGTCCTTTTACCTCAAACCAGTCCACTCTACATGTACACCCCACTCCATTCTTCTCACACACTACACCACCTGCTCTCAGTGCCCCTACCACATCACTCCTTTTCACACCAAGGTGGGGCCCCAGTAAGATTTTCCCCAAAATTGGCCAATCACTATTAGGCCAATAAAGCCAGTTCCACTATCTCTAGACCTAAAACACCTGGAAACCTATATCTGACTTTGTTGATAACTTAAGTTTTGATCCAACAGTGGACTTTCATTTTCTAGTAAATTAAAAATAAGAAAATCTTACTAGATCATGACCTGGATGCCACCCCTGACCCAACACACACCTCCAATTGTCAAAGAGCAAGATTATTGGGTGGCATGACACAGTTGTTAAAGAAATCTCTCTGGAGGACACAAGTGCTCACATAATCTACTTCCCAGTCTAAAGTATATAGGGAAACTAATAGCCACTCCTAAATCTTGAAATGATAAGCCGTTTCCTCTTTTATATCATCTATAAGAATAAGCCACAGAGCATGAAAAGCAAAAACACAATACTCAGACTCACCGGAAGATCTGTCTCAACTCCTGGGGCTCCTTAAAGTGCACCACAAGATAAGCTAAGTTTCCTAGTCATTTTAGGAATCTACCACCTTTACTCAGATTTCCTCTATGTTAGGATACTAAGGGACCTTGTGGGGAGCTGCAGAGGGTAGAACAGGTGCACAGGGGCTGCAGGGAGCCTTGCTGTGTAAATAGCTGTTCAGAGTCTTTGCCCTTCAGAAAAATCCCCCTCATCATGAAATTGGACCTAATCTTTTTCTTTAGCCTTGAACATGGCAGGAAACAAGACATCCTGCTGCCATGGACCTCACCACACATGGCTACCTCCTCAGACATCTGAACTCAGCTCTCAGCTGGTTTCCTACTTCATTAAGTGATAGTCAATATAACTTGAGGTATCACCAGGCCTCTGCCTCTGACATAGCCCCGCAGGAAAATGCCCAAGGCTCCATAGCAATGCTTGACCCCAATTCCCTTAAGGAGAATGCCATCATGACTCCACAAACTCTGAATGCAGGAGATAGAAACCTAGAAGGCATAGGAATAGAGCATCAGACACCACTATGGAATATAAAATGACCTCAGCTGACAATGATGTGAAATTAAATCCATTTATATTTAACTAAGAAGAAGTTAAATTGCATAGTGAGGAATTTTTGAATTCTGCTTCTAAGGACAAGAATAAAGTTCTAGCATGGTGATACTGTTCCTCTAGCATCCCTGTACCTTCCACTTTCCTTCCTTTTCAACGGTGAGGATGGAGCCTCAGGTCAGGCAACCATACCTGGACAGAATTTCATTCTACGTTCTTGTTTTATTATGTATTACAAGTATTTTACATCCTTCTGACCTCCCTTCATGGCACATAGGAAGCTGATAATACATCCTCTGCATCCACCTTGGGTCTCAAACCTCTGCACCTTCAATGTTAGAGAAACACATGCATCATGTTGAAGCACTTCAGTTTTTGTGTCTTGCTCTCCTATGTACCACCAAGAAATAATTTGAAATCATATTTGAGTGGTGTCTCATGTGAAACACTGTACTATGTGCAATGCTTTATGGTATCCATTGTCTTGTCTGATTCTCATCACAACCTTGAGAGAGGTGCATGTAGAACACTAACACATGAAAAGGCTGTAAGACCCAAGCTGACCTGAGGCCAAGAGGTTTTGTGAAGAATGGAACTTCTGCCTGAGACCCATATGTGTCTGAACTCCACAGCCCTAACTGGGGTAGCCACATCCTTTATTGGAGGGTTTCCCAGGCCCTGAGACTATCACCCAGGCTATTCTCTGCCTCAAATGGTATCCGGATTCTCCAGCAGCATCCTTGGGCATATTTAGCAGATAATTCTGTACTATATTGAATGAAATTCTCCCCCCATCTCTCTCTCTCTTGTTCTCTCTCTCTCTCTTGTTCTCTCTCTCTCTCTTTCCTCCCCCCACATCTTACATCCTCCCTTTATCACGGTTTGTAGGTTCAGTTTTATGTCCATATATGTACAGAGCTGGCTTTCATCATGAAATGTTTTCTTTTCTCCATCTATTTTGAGATATACTTTTGCTTTACATATTTTGGATTGAAAGCCATAGTGGTTTAGGCTTTGAAGTACTCAATTCCAAGCCATTCTCACCTTCATGGTTTCCATGAGAAATCTGGTATTACTCTGATGGGTTTGCCTTTATATGTGATTATTTGTTTTTCTCTTGTTGCTTTTAGAACCCTCTCTTTGCTTTCAGGATTTAGGGTTTTTACTATGCTGTATCTTGGAGAGTTTCTTCTTTGGTCCTGCCTGTTTGGTGTTCTGTGCACTTCTTGGATCTGAATGGGACTCTCTTTTGAAAAAATGGGGAAATTTTCTTGAACAATTTTCTTATGTTCTTTATGCCTTTGGTCTGAATTTCTTCCCCCTCTAGTATCCCCATGATCTGAAGGTTTGGTCACTTAAAGGGGTCCCAAATACCCTCATGTTTTGTTCTCATGCTTTTTTGAACTTATCCAAGTTTTTGTCATCCTGACCTCTTTTTTTCTGCTTTGTCGTCCATGTCTGAGGTTCTATCTTCCAGATTATTAACTCTGGTAGTGAGGGATTCTAGAGATGTTTATAAATATCTCCATTTGATTTTGGTTTTCAAATACAGCTTTTTGCATGGTCTCCATCTCTTTGTTGAGTTGCACTTTCATTTCAAAGGTTGTCTTACTTAATGTTTCCTGGTAAACATTCCTGTATTTGATTATGTCTTCATTTAGTTTAGCCAGCTGATTCTTGAGCTCCTTTGATTGCTGGTTGGCCTTTAGCTCACTGACTGTTCTACCAAAGTCCGTCTGTTTTTCCTCAATTATGTTAAGCCTGGTGTCAAAGCTTGCGAGCTGATTCTGCACACTTCCCCTTAAACAATCAATTTTTGCTTCCATTTCTATAAATAATATGGATATAAACTCCACACAGAGATGTCCTGCACATGTTGTCATCTTCTCTTGGACTTTCATCTATGCTCTTTCTTTGGTATTTTCACTGGGGACTTCCAAAGCGAGGTTAGGCGAACTTGTTGTTGGGCACTCCATTTGTGTGTTCTTTTTGCATTGTGACCTACCCATTTCCAGATGAGAGATTGATTTTTCATGAGCCCTTAGAAGGGGCAGGGGCAGGGCCCATGCACAAGTCTTCAGAGAGGACTGGTGAGGTTGTAGCACATGCCTGGTTCCTCTGGTCAGGGTCTGAGGGCCCACTGGCTGGTGGGAGACTAAATCACAGCTCCCTCACCTGACCTCACCTGGGCTCAGGGGGTTGATGGGCTGAGTCCCTAGGGTACAGGCTGGTCAGAAGCGAAGCTGGGGCTTGCTTTCCTGGCCTGGAGGACGGGGTGGGGCAGGGATTGTGGGGCACAAAGGTAGGTGGGGAGCCTAAACCCGGCTCCCTAACCTGTCCTTGCCTGGAGCCAGGAGGTCAGTGGGCAGGATCCCAGGGTACATTGGCCAATGGGAAGCCAAGGCGCAGGTCCCTAACCTGCTCTTGCTTGGGGTCTCTTTAAACATGGTTTAAAGGCATGTTTTATGCAATGCTGTAGTGAAAGCATCCAGGGTCACTGAAGACCATGCTCTCCATCCTAGGGAGCCCCCTGCATGCGACTCTAAAAGCTGGGACAAATTAGCAACATATGCAAGGAATGGGAATTAATCCTCCTAATGGGCTCCATATTGTTCCCTCTTCATTAGCGTTCTTTACCCAGTCTGTGGCCTCTACCTTCTAAGAGAGATGTCAAGACCTGGAGATGGTCCAGAGAAAAGCAATAAAAATGATAAAAGGGCAGAAACAGAGGGCTGGGGAAAGGTGAGTGGAGAATTAGAGATCGGAGAAGACAAAGCCACGAGTGACCTTGCCATGGCCTTTGCCTGAACAAAGGTCAGAAGCACCCAAATCCTGGGAAACCGACTGTATACCTTGGCTGCATCCCATGAATCTAAAGTGCAGGTATTCTGAAACAGTGCTTCTTAAAGCTTCGTTTTCATTTTCTTCCAGCTGGGGTTGTGTTAACCCAGCTGCAGTTTCAATCAAGCACAAACATTTGCCGCTGGTCAAGGCATCCGCTCTCATGTTTTGTGGTTTTAATTTGCATCCGTTGAAATTAACACTGGGACTCACTGAATATAAAATTTTAGATATAAAGAGGATGAAAGAGATGTTTTGATCCCCATAAAAGGTAGTAAACAGGTTCCAGGGAAGGCTAGGAAATTTAAAAAGCACTAACATATCCATGCACATGATCAATCTCTCAGGCTTCCTTGCACTACGTAATAAGGATCCAGTAATGCAAGGTTCATGATGTCAAAAATACTAATTTTTGAGCGATGTCAAAAATACTAATGAAACATGGGGAAAATGCAATGTTGACTTTGGAACTGGAGTTGGTAAGTTTGGAAACAGCAAATAAGAAGGGAAACTCTTCCCTGAAAAATAGTTCTTACCTGTGCCTAGAGTAGCCTATGAGAGCCTTTGGATAGATTGCCTTCCTAGCAGTTATCCTCTCTCTTCCAGAGCTCCAGGTTAGCACTGGGGCCATGCCTTCCTCTCAAAGTCTGAGTCAGGTTGGCCCCACCATTGCCCTTTGCCACATGACCAAGTCTCCAGTCTTGCACTCAGAAGCTACATGCACTTCATTTTTACCATTGAGACTTAGGAAAATCCTCCAATTTGGAGTTCAGACTCAAGTATATTGTTCACAACTTGCCCAGAAGATGTGTGGCCCTCACCACTATCTATTTAACGGCAGCCCTCTGGGGAACATACTACAGTAGCAGTCCACTTGTCCTGACCCAGCCCCTCTGAGAACTGAGTCAGCTCTGCCTCTTCTCATGTGAGATCTCAAGAGACCCCCCCATACACACACACACACACACACACACACACACACACACACACACACACGGTTCAAAGAGACTCAGGACTGTGACAATAGTGGGTGGCATGCTTAGGCAGCTTATTGTTCTCTCTGCTTCAGGTGCCTAGCCCCAGGTGCACTATCTTCATCTTAAACCATAGGGGCTTAGACAGACCCCAGCTCAGTGTGGGAAGTTCTGGCCACATGCTGACTTGGTGAGCAATGGTAACTGCTCCATCTCTAGTAAGACCAGTGTAGGTCAGGAGCTATCTTCAAATGGTCAGTAATTCTCTGATACAGAAGCCATGGCCTTCTTCTAGTACCCTGAGGGTGTACATCATGGTATCTTCCTCAGCTGCTTTGGGGATTTGTGAAGAGGCTTGAATCACAGCCTCAAATTGCCACTGGCTGGTCCTGCTCTGAACCCCACTCAAAGCTGCCATCCTTCTGAGTCCCAGTGGATGGATAAGTACAATATTTTGAATTGTGATAAATGCTGCTTCCAAGGTCCAAAACAGTCTCTCAGATAGTTTGCTCCTTTCTTAAAGGCAGAAAGTGTGAGATGCAATAATGTGTCCTTATTTCAGAGGGACTGGCACATTATGCATAAAACCATCACCCCCCTACAAACTTTGTGGAGATAGCAGGTTCCTAAACTTGTATTGGTTTGCCCTGGTCTCTGGGTTCATGTCTTACCAGAACAGCAAAGGCCATGGGAGACATCATGTGACTCTATAGTAATGGAATTTTAAAGACCATAGTGTAAATTAAATGGGAATATATGATAGGAAATCATCACCCTCCCTGCAGATCCTTAATTTCTGCCATTTTCTTTGAAATGTGAATGTCTGTATTAATTTGTTTTATGTTGTTATAATGAAATACCCAGGGCTGAATAGTTCTGGTGGGAAACCAACAGCCTTGTCCATGATTTGTATTGTTGGGGAGGCAGAGGGAGGCACCAGGGAATTCTCTGACCAATAACCCTCTGAGAAGTATCCTATTCCTGGCACTGAAGGTTTTCTGTAACAACCTATGGCTTATTGGTGCCGTATTATCCACCCCTAAAGGGTACCTCTGCCCAAATTATCTCTCTTATTTTAAACTTACATATTGTAATTAGCTAACAAAGAAGTAGGTTTCCATATGAATCATTCACAACAAACTTAGATTTGATTGATAATTTTTAAACTTTTATCACAATTTAAAATGCATTAAATTTTGTGTCCATATATTTCCTTCCTCTGCATTCCCTGCTCAGTTCTCACGGGGGACAATTTTAACAAGGCAGAGATTCCCTGTGCCTGAGACAACCTGCCATGAGACTGGGATTGCATTACCAGCGGTGTGGTGTGGATACAGCTTTACAATCCCACTTTAGAGCCTGCTTAATAATCCCACTGCTCTCATCAACTAGGAGTCAAATTTTCTAGGAAACTGACTTTGATATGAAGAGTGAGTACAGAGGCTTTGAGGTGAGTTGTGATAGCTACATTTTGTTGTCAATTTGAGCTGTTTAGTAATCCACAGTAATCTTGAATGGGTCTCTGAGGCTGTTTATAGGAAGGATTAACTAAAGGAGGAGGTCTCTTCTCCAGAGTGAGTCCTTCCTCCAGGGTAGATGGTCCTCTCAATAGGGGACAGGAAGTAAGGAAACTCAAGGGGAAGGAATTCTCTTCTCTTCCTTCCTCCCCTTTGCTTGTTTGCTGGTGTGTGTGTGTGTGTGTGTGTGTGTGTGTGTGTGTGTGTGGTGTTGGTGATGGCTTCTCTGTCTCACTGTTTGGACCTGTGAAAGGAGGTCAGCCCCTTTCACTAATATGGAACTTACCCTGGATCTGTAACTTCAATAAATCCCTTCTTCCCATAACCATGCCTGGTTTGGAGGTTCATCAGAGCATTGTGTGGCTGACTATGACAGGATTACTGTGCAGTTGTAAGAATTCTCAGAGTCCCAGAGAACTTAGGTATTGGGTCGTCCTGAATAGAGACAGCATTGCTAAACCTTTGCACTTCTCCATCCACAATTTATCAGGTGACAACTCCCCTTGCAGAGGTGCTGTTTCCTGCAGTGGGTGAGACATCTCTCTCCTGGAGACTCTGGGAGAAGGATGTGCTGTGAGAGGCAGCACCCTGACCAGCCCCCTGGGCTGTGAGCACCTTGATCCCGAGAAATTCAGGTAACACTCAACAGCATTCACTACAGCATGTTAATGTAAAAGAATTTTATAGAACTTAAAAATTGTATATCATAAGATGAAAATACATAAAGAAGCAGATAAGAGGTACAGGAAGATGAAAGCAAAAACCAAAATCACTTTTACCACAAAAAATTGCCTGAAACTATTATACATCTATATATCATGGGTCACAAACCTTCTTGTCTCAGTGAAAGGAGGGACATGCAATTTTTATCTAGAGCTACAAAATCCAGGCTGGAGAGATGGCTCAGATGTTAAGTATGCAATATATTAAGTGAGCAAGCATGAGGGCCTCTGGGAGCCTCAAATTGCCCAAGTTCAAATCCCCAGAACCCATGTAAATGGCTAGGTGTGGCCATACATACATATAATGCCAGTCCTGTAGGAAAGACCAAGAAGCACTGAGGCTCTAGAAGGGAAAGCCCCAGAATCAGTAAGAGACTATTGGAAGGAAAAACCATAGTTGAGAGATGGAGGGACACCTGATATTCTCAACAGCTGTCACAGCACACGTACCACACACACCACCCCACACAAACTATGCACATGCGAAAAGAGAGAGAGAGAGAGAGAAAACCCATAAGACAAAAATGTCCTGTCTCTCAAGTTGATGGTCTCACACTATGACTCCCTATCCTTGAACTCACTATGTGTGCCAGCCCAGTGTCAAACTCATGGTGACCTCTTGCCTCAGCTTTGGAGTGCTGGATGATAGGTATGACCCACCACGCCTGGCTCTGACTGTCTCTTGACACTGATACCAGGAAGTGTCTGAGCTTTCAGAAAGTGGACAAGAACACCAGCATCATTCTGAAGGTCACTATAATAGTGGGCTTTTCTCAGGCATCTCTCCGAGCCCACCAAAGAGCTTGTTACATGTATGGCCCCAAAAGGCCCCAGCTGAACTAGGTGAACAGGCCAATCCTTTATGTAGAATGACCAGCCACATATGAAACACTTCCTAGGCAATAGCCCTTCCACCTTCGTAGACACAAATGTCCCAAAACATTTTAGAACACCTGACTATATGTGGGTAAGTTTTCTTAAATGGGGGCACATTGATAGTAATAAACTACTACAGTTTTGAAACATGTGTTCAATAGTCTTTGGGGGAAAACAAGCAAATCATTTTCATTTGGTAAAAAAGCCGGTGATAAATTAAGGTTTTCATGCCCCATAGAGAATGTTTTTTTGTTTTATTTCCAAATCTCTCCCTGTCGACATTCAGAGACGTATTTATGAAGAAAGCAAAACAGATGATCTGGCCGCATTGCTGAAGGAGGGCCACATCTGTCTCTAAGCACCGCAAGCCACTTATTCACGATAAATCTTCAGGCCGGCAAACATTAGGATGCCAGGATTCTAAGCCTCTTTCCCAAAGAGTTCATTTCCAGCTTCTTTTTCCTCAGAGACACACTGCTCCGTCCCTCCTAGACTTTAGCGTCCTATGACCCTGTCTCCCTTCCTCTTTAAAATTCTCCAGGGCTCACTGGCATCAGCTCTTGCCTCAGGAAATCAACATTCCTACAGTCCTTTCCAATTTGCAGAGGTCAAGTTCCTTCTCCCCCAGCATCATTCTCCCAGTCTTTTGCTGTTTTCCAAAGTCATATACTTTACTCTCTCTTGAAGGACTCTGACCTCCCCATAAGTGGAAGCATAAATGGTGGAATTTAAAATAACTTCCATGCATCTGCCTTCTCATCTTACAGTGGTGTCAGGTAAAGAGCTCTGGGGACCAGCTGGGGCATTGCCATGGTCACCATGCAGCTGCACCAGAGCCACCCCAGGCTGACACCCTGCCAGGGCCAGGCAAGTGCTCCAGACTTCTCCCCTGACTATGACAGACAGCCTGAAGGATCACCTGTAGGCTTTTGTGGGATAAATCTGATATTTATAGTGTATGTTGAAAGTCACTGCTTCCAGGGACCAAGGGAAATGAGAGATATATGCAGCTAAGCAATGCTAAAATTTAATATTTATCTTACTATCCCCATTTCCAGAGGCTGGAAGTCCAGGTCAAGGTGTTGGTCATGTGATAAGGGTGCATTCCTCGTCCTATCTGTTGCCAATGTCATTCTCACAGATACATTTTATACCCTAATACTATGTATTATAAATACATATTAATATATATTATAGATAATATACTTGTCCTTTCGCCTCACCCACCACAGCTCATCAGTCATTAACTAGGTTACAATGACTTCTCTTGCAAATCCCTGAAGCCCACTTCTCCCTGCCCTTCCCTGATTCAGCTCTATAGTATGTGTTACCAAGATCTTGGTGATATAATCCTAAATGTTCTACCTGATTCAAATCCAACTTTGATTTCCAGAAGAGAAATGGTAAGAAAGCAACTCTGACCGTTTCACTGTCTTATGAATATAGTTCATGGAAAATCCTCTACTTGGCAGATCTAACAAGATCCACTGGGTTTGGTCCTTGGTTCTTTTTTCAACTTGACCCCCTCCCCAGTCCATTCATGCCCTGCCTTCTAGCCCAGACAATTGGAGTGTGCATGACTGGATGTGATGAAAATTGGGTTAAAATCTATGCCTTCAGTATCTTTCTGTTCACTCTATTCTTTTCAGTACCCAAAATCCCAATGATGCAGTCTGTGGTTGAATGGATGGATGGATGAGTTAATGGACCCAAAGGCAAGAGTAGCCAGTTTAATCTGGGAAAGTCTGGGAACCACTGGTAAAGTACATTTGTAAAGTACATGACATTTGTATTAGTCTGCAAGAATTGATATAAATCCATTTGGGGAAGAAAGAATAATACTTGGGAAGGCTTGGAAGCATCGGCAGGCCTAGCACATGCTAAAACTTTCTTCTGTTATATAGGCAGGTAAGACTGGCAATGATGATGCAGGAGAAATCAACAGAAGGCAGATAACATGAGCCCTCACATAGTAAGTAGGGGGTGAAATCTTATGTGTGGGTAAATTGAGTAATGAAGAAATATGTGGAAAATAACAGTGATAAGGGTTTTAGCAAACAATATTCCTGTCCTAAAGAAAACTCCAGAATTAATATTACAAATCAATATTGACCAGGTAAAATAAAAAAAATGTCTGCAGGTTATGTTCTAGCTTTAGAACACCAATATAAATGGTGAGAACTGGAACTTTTGGGGGGATGATATTATCACATTCTGGTTCAGGGAAGAACATCTTGGCAAAGATTTCTAGGATGGAGACATAATAAGGCCAGGTTAGAAGAGACAGTGAAGGATGAAGAGGATACAAAGATTCATAGAAAAGAAGTGAAGAGTCTAAGCCAGGGCAATATGATGGACATGAGCAGAACCAAAAGATTATGCAGCTATTTGTAATAACTATAATTAATTTGTGAATGTTGGGCAAAATGAAACATGACTCTGAGGCTTCAATCACTATAATTTGTGCTGTACCCTTTGAAGGAGTCATATGCATAAGTCTATGTGGGTGTCAAAGGCATTAAAATATTTAGAGATTTCCATGGCTCTACATATAAAACACATTAGACTTATTTGTATTTTTGTTTTTTGAATAGCATCTTTCTATGTAGTTCAGGATATCCTTAAGTTTCTGATCTTTCTGCCTCAGCATTTCTGGTACTGTAAATAAAATTCTATACCATCATGCCTGGCTAAAATGTTGGTTTTAATGCTATAACTGTAACTTGCCAAAAAGTCTTTATTTTGATACATTAAAATGGAGAATAATGTAACCAAGTCTCTCCTCCAGTTTCTGACTTTCCTAACCTAATCACGGTTTGGTGTGGAAGCTGTCTTCATTACATCATCCACTTAGGAAGATGCAGGAAGTAGGAGCCATGTCACTGATTGGAGAAAGGAGGGCTATTAGCTGTCATTTCATTAGCATTCATTACTCCAGGACTTGCTGCCTTAAACAGAAGGAAGGGCTGGAGAGATGGTTCAGTAGTTAAAGGTGCTTGCTTGGAAAGCATTCTGACCCAAGTTCATTTCCCCAGGACCCACACAAAGCCACATGCACAAAGTAGTTCATGCATCAATCTCTTCCTTCCTTCCTCCCTCCCTCCCTCCTTCCTTCCTTCTTTCCCCCTCCCTCCCTTCTTCCTCCTTCCCTCTCTCCCTCCCTCATTTCTCCCACCTTCCTTTCCTTCCTTCCTTCCTCCTTCCCTCCTTCCCTCCCTCCCCCTCTCTCCCTCCTTTCTTCCACTTTCCCTTCCTCCCTCCCTCGTTCCTTCCTCCCTCCCTCCTTCCTTCTTTCCCTTCCTTCCTTTGTTACTTTTTCTTTCACCCTTTGCAAAAAATTTCTTAAAGACAGCTTTATAGCTTTAATTGACACTCAGAAATGTTGACTGTAGATTTTTGAATGTGGTAACAGGGACATAGGTCACCAAAGTATAAAGCTTGTTTGAGCCTGGAGTGGTGGTGGATGCCTTTAATCCTAGCACTCGAAAGGCAGAGGTATTGAGTTTGAGGCCAGCCTGAGGCCACACAATGAATTCCATGTCAGCCTGGGCTAGAGTGAGACCCTTCCTCAAATTAAAAAAAAAAAAAAAAACTTGTTAGGTGAATCTTCAGCTCATTCTGTTTTCTGGGCAGCGGTACATGGATACAATGTGGGCGTTCTTATTTCTTTGGCACAGACAACTTTTTTGAGCCCAAATCAATGAGCACATCTGGACTCACCATCTCCATCATGGCCAATGAAGGATTTCCTGAGTGGCCATTCATGAAACCCCTCCTGGTGAATATTGACGGTGCATTCTCTGGTAACCACCTCATTCATGTTTGATGACAGAACGACCCTTCCTTTTCTTGCCGCTCTTCTGTGTGGGAGCCAATCTGCTGGCCCCAAGTTGAAAAGCTAAATAAAAATGTTCAGAAATATAGTAAAAACAATAACAATAATTTTAAAAAGAAACAAAAAGGCCTGTCAGTAAAAGGGGTTTGTGCTGCTCTTGGCAGAACTTTTGTGAAATAATAAAAATGTGCTCAACTACCAAATAATGATATATTCAGGCTAACAGACATAGGTTAACCAATGAATAGCTGGGAGGTAAGGTTATGGATTTGTTAGCTTTAATATAAAGGTCTGGGCAGGGTAAGTATCAGGCTGGGCTTGTTGCTCTACAACCGTCTTTCGCAGAGCACGCAACCAATTTTGTCTGGACCCACTCTGGAAGGTACACACATTTGGCAGCTACAATGGGTGATCTTAATAGAGATAAAAGCTTACTTCTGAGATAAAAGCTTATTGGATTTCGTCCATGGTCTCCTTCTGGAAGAAAATATAAAGGGAGCTGTAGCATGTACTCTCCGTATCCTCTTATATCTTACTGTGAGAACCTTTGATTTTTTTTTCTGAGCTCTCTTCCAACTTAAATCCAAAACTAAAGACCAAATAATTTTTCTTTGACTTTAGATAACTTCCTACCCTACAATTTTTGCCTCCTCAGTATCTTATGAATTCATATCCATCCTTAGCAATCCTCTGTTTCTGCTAGAGCACCACCCAGTTCCATTGTGACACAAGAATCTCACTTTAGCTCCTCTCCTTTCTACTGATGCCAAAGTGATGTCCATGAGTTTCAAATCTTGTCAATTTTACTGATTTTATTATTCAAAGATGTCCCATTAGCTATGGGAAGACTTTCGACTTTCATAGTCCATTCTAAAACTCTCTTTGAACTGCCCCACATCCTCCATACCCAGCTTTCCTTGTCCTATAAGCAGAAGTTGAGAGTCACATGTCCACTGGTGAGCCCTACTATTGCTATTCCCCTACTATTGCTTTCGGATGATCCCTCTGGTCACGACCCACTAAGAGCCATCTGGAAGCACGCTGCCCTCCTGTGCCTTCCTCCTAGTGTGTCACTGCCCACCGCCCGCGGGGGCAATGATAAAACACACACGCACACACAAACACACATACACCGCTTATGGGTGGAAGAATGCCCGTTCTCTCTTTATTCTCTCTTATATCCCAGACCTCTCTTCCATAAATGAAACCAGAATATATAGAGCTCCTTGCCAATCAGGGAGCTATTTATTGGTCTATGATAAGAACCTGTGGGCATGATGTGCAAATAGCCAATCAGGACTACCTCCTGAAACCTATTAAGCTAAGCCCCTCTTGGCAAGCTGTCCTGAGATTAAGCCAGGGTGTGCCTCCAAAGGCCCCCAAAGGCTTTCGCCCCTGACACTAGTGGCCATGTAGGGTTTATGGAATGTTGAGCATTTGTTTGATCTTTTGGTGATAAACCAAGGGGAGGATTCGGCTCCAAACTGTCCAGCTGAGTGATGCAAGATGCCCAGATTCTCCCATGCAGAACATCAGAAGGGATTTCACAAGACAAGCGTTTCCCAACAGGGTTTGACAAATTTCACAGTGGCAGGCTGTCAAGACAACCTTGGTAAGATCTAAGAGTCATGAAAGGAGAAAATTGACCTTGGGAACAAGCTGTAAATGCTCTGGAGGTGGGGAGGAGGAAATATTAATTTCTCTCCTCTATCATTTCTTTAAAAACATGATTTCTTTTTCCAAAATACAGCAAACTGTACAATATCAATACGATGTAATCAGGATAGTCTTGTTTTCTTTTATGAGCCTAGAATCTAAAGAATCATGGTTTTAGACATGGAATATGAGAGCAGATTTTGCACACACTTCATTGAATCATCAAAATAATTCATTGAGGTACTTGACTTACTTTCTAGGTCTACAAAATTAGAGGATAGTAATTAACTCATTAAAGGTTTTCAAATTTCAATAATTAACATGTGGAAAATACTAGAATACCAGTCACACAAAGGCTGTATTTTACCTTTTTATCAGCATCATCAACAAAATTCCAAGCTTAAAAAAAAAAGAAAAATAATGTGTAGAGATTTAAATCATTTGACCAAAAATCACAAAGCTGAGAAATATCAGAATAGAACTTAACCTATGTTCATCACTTGGTGAGACACTGCCCTCCAACCATAACTGACCTTGGACTTCCTACAGGTACAAGGACTTCCCACACCTCTGCACTTTTGCATGTGTTGTTCTTTCCCCCTGACAAGCTTATACTGATTGTTTACCAGCTTTTCCATGTTCTTATAGAACTCTGGCATCTGATACATTGTAAGAATATGAATGAACTCTGATGCCTTTCCCTGTTCTGTCTTAATTATCTTTCTAGTCTCAGTGCATAGAAGAATGCCTGGCATATGGTGAATTTCTAAATACATATTGAATAGCTGTGTATATGTATATATAATTAAATTAACATATTAACTTCATCCAAAAGAATGATGTGGAAATGTGCTTTATTTAGGAACCCTAGTTAATACTTTCAGGACCCTCCTAATTAAACTACTCTAATCTTACAATTTACCTCTTGACTAATCTGGGGAAGGGTCAGAGCCAGGAGTGGGGTATGGTGAAAGAGACTTAAGTTCCTTCCTTCTGAAAGGTTCTTGAATAGGTGCTTCCTATATAAGAAATGCAACCATTCATTCATCCATGCATTTTATTCAATTAATATTTTTATCTCTTTCTACCGTTATATCCCCCTAGAATTTCTCAGCCCTTCTAGTTGAAGAAAAAGATTGGTAAATTAAATGAAATATAGGCTTTGGAGACCTCTTTGACATGGGACTGGGCACTTAGGTAAATTATTTAATCTCCTTAAGCCTCACCTTTGAGTAGCACTTTATATCAGAGGCCTAGTTCTTTGCACACATGTTCTTAAATCCCCATGCTGTGTGACTCTTCCTGTGGAGAGATGAAAAAACACTTATTTACCCTAAAAAGGGCACTAGCAAAACAAGAACAATTCCAATCAGGTCTAGCTTAGTGAACCAGTGACTTGGCTGGGGTTCCTTACAGGAGCATGGATGACTCAACCCCAGCTGCATCACTGAAGAGCCCACCCCAGCGTGGGTGATGGCTAATGAAAGATTCATTCCTGGACCTCCCACAACTGGCAGACAGCTCTGCTGGTCACAGAGTTTCTCTTTTAGAAACTTACACTCTATATAACCTTGGGGCAGGGAGCTTATGAATCTTCTAAGTTTCAGGAGTATGATCATTTACTTCCTAAGTCTTATGGAGCTTCCTTCCAGGAAGGAATGTTTCAACTCAGAGAAAATAGATACTTAACACCTCAGAAGCCATCAAGGTACTAGTCTCTCAAAGGTAAAAATTAGAGATAATGAACCCAAGGGCACATAGACCCAAAGCTTGAATTTACAAAGTATAAATCTCCCGTAATTCAATAGGGATGTAACCAAGCATTTCAAACCTGGAGTGTAAAATACCGCAGTGCTCATGATCATGGTCCTGGACAAGAGACCCAGGCAAGAAGGGTAGGTATGGGTGGAGTCCCAGCTCAGTCCATTGCTTCCAGTTCTACAAGCTCCCAAGAGAGGGATTCAGTGCCCTACAAGGAAAGCAGCTAACCTTGAAGTACTGGCTGTGTGCCAGGAACTCAGCAAGGGATGACACATGTTACATTTCATCTTTTTAATGGATATATGAATCTCTATCATTTTTCCAGAAAGATCAAAAGTTCATGTGTTACAGGAAACAAGTCACACAGAGATGGTACCAGAGATAGAGTGGAAAATCATAAAATTTATTCAAATCAACATGGACCCCGGGAAATAACTCCCAAATCCTTAGTACTGAGCTCTGATAGCTCAAGGGGTTTTATAGACAAATACAACAGGCAGTCTGACATCATCTTGAATTCTTACACTATTGGTGGATACAAGTTTCTAAGGTTAGATGATTTGGGGGCACAAACAGAAAATTCCTTAGCAATCAGCCAGTGATAAGAAAGTACAAATGTAAAACAGAAAGCTGTTTGCTCAGGAGTGTTTGTGCCCATGGCTTCCCTAACTGATATAAGCATCGTGCAGCTACACAAATAGGGAGGAGACTCAGGGTCATGCTGTCTCCACGGGACAGCTTGTACAATAGAAACTGTATTTTAGAGTATCATCTGGACCTGTTTCCTTTTGTTCAATTTCTTCTTCCACACAGAGAAGTGTGGCTCAGGTCACACAGCCAATAAACCACAATGCACATAGACCTGGGTCTGTCTGACTCCACACACATTTTCACTTCAAGTTGTTTCCCAGATTGTTTAGTGTCTGGGAGAGAACAACATTCCAAAAAGGGAACTTTATTTATTCACATGAAATATGGCATAAATGCAAAATATGCTAGCCACATGGTCATTATCTATATAACATAACAATAATGACAGTGATGATAAAATAACAATAATCCCCATATCCATAGAGAATACTTTCTAAGATCCCAGTAAATATCTGAAACCACATATAACACTGAGTCCTAAACATACCATATTTTCATCTATCCATATAATAAGGTTCATTTTACAAATTAAGTATATTAAGAGAATCACAAAATATAACAATTATAACAGTATATTGCAATGATAATTATATGAACATGATCAAATTCTATATATATAGTCTATATGTAGAATATATATGTGTATATATGTATATGTATATACATATAAAATATATGTATAAAATATACATGTAATATGTTACATTACAGCTGTAGTATTCACCCTTCATGTTCACTGTAGGTAACTTAAACTGAGAAAAGTCAAACCTCTGAGACAGAGGCTATTATGCAATTATGTGAATTATGTAAATGTACTCAAGGTTCTATTGGCACCAGAAATTAATTAAAACCCTTTTTCCATCCATGAAGACTCAGATAAGAGCAATGAAGGCCCCACTTCAAATGGCTGCCCCAGGGAAGACTCTTGTTGGGACATTTGAAAAGATGCCAAGAGATGACGTTTTATGAGTATAGCATCGAGCTGTGTTCCTACAGTTAGAGTCACATGTGAGTAAACTCTGTGATGGACCTGAACTTCAGTTAAGACTCTACAAGTGATGCAGCAGTATCAGCCCAGAGACTCCAGTCTCTGGCCTCCCTTTCTGAAGACCAGGAAAGGCTCACTGGTTGAAGATGACTTTTCTGACAGCATCCAGAGCCAGCCTGTATGTCCTTGAGGTGGTGAAGAGTAAGGAGACAAGACAGAAACCCAGAGAGGTGGATCAACACCTACAAGCATTTTTTTTTCCTGGAGTTGAAGTAGAGAAGTTATCTACTAATTTTTCTCCGACAGAGAGGCTGAATATCATATGGGGTAAGGGGAATTTTACCCCTACTTTACCACATATACAAAACCTCTCTGTGAATTATAAATATAAATGTGAAAATCAACACAATAATTAATTTTAATGACTTCTGGACTGGGAAATGTTTCTTTCTTTTTTTTTTGTTTATCTTTATTGCCCAAAATTAGATACATTGATTGAGTAAATATTGTGCTTATATTCCCATTTCCCTCCCTCCAATCCCCAATCCCCTGGGTATCCTCCTAGGTGGGCACACTGGAACAATTCATATGGCAAGGGGTTATGGATAGCACAGGAGGCAACAAGGTTGCCCCCCTTTATGAATTGTAGCTGAGGGGGGTAATATCTCTGGGTAATCTCTCCCACCATGGCTCTTACAATCTTTCCACCCCCTTTTCTGATCTGTTCTATGAGTCAAGGAGGGTAAGTTTTAAGTCTGTTTCATTGTTGTTGTGGCCTTAAGAGTCTCTGTGCTTCTATTTTAAATTCTGTTGGAAGTTGTTGGAGTCTGACTCACTGACTTATTCTGGGATGACTGATTGGCTGTAGTTTTAGGTCTCTTTCTTGCCCCACCACTGTCTCAAATGTTTCTTTCACTTGGGGCCTACATGATAGACCTGGGGTGCTTTATCTTTTGCTGGGATATCAGCCTTCGGCCTGTGGCTCATCAGTGGAGTTGGAATGACCAGAGCTCTCTCAATGCCTTCTGAAAAATACAAACAGAATCTCCATCTGAGAGTGAGATCAGTATAGGTTAACTGAGACACACATATCTAATTTAGCAAAATTCTATTGAGATTAGCCTCTCTGTAGTTCTCTGGTAATGGGGATTTCTTTTTTGAGCCCCATTTTTTGGTTCTTGTAAGGATTTTGCCTAGAGTCCCAATTCCAGTTAAGGGTTCCTTGTCACTGAATAGATTTCTTGGCCACTTTAAAAGCTGTTGAATACACCCCCCTTGGTTTTGGCACCTCTATTGCACTGGCAATCATTTCTTGGTCTGTTGATATCTCCCAAAAGGTAGTGTGTTCAGCCCTCTCATAGCAAGAGTCTAAAAACACATTAGTATTAGTAAAAATAATTAGTCATTAAGGAGAAGGTTGTTGCCCAACTGTATAAAAACCAAAGAACTTCTGGTCTATAGGAGACACTGTAAGATAGTGAAGGGAGAAGACAGGAAAAAGATATTTACTAGTTAGGGGGCTTATATCCAGAATTTATTTTTGTAAAAAAAAAAAGTTTCGCAAATCAAGCAATCAAAAAGAAGATAGTCACACAAATAAGAAAAGTGTGTATAAAAAGACACTTGGGTGGTCAGTAAACAGATGAAAATGTGCTGAACCTCAGGAGAAATCAAAACACTGCAGACTAGAATTACTACAACTGATCAGTCACATCCCCAGAATGATTAAAGCTGTCTGTTGACTGTGGATACGGAGTGCTGGCAAGGGTATGCAGTAATAAAGGATCTCTTGTGGTGTTGGTAGGATTATAAATTGGTACACTACATTTGTGAAACTGTAATTAGGCGGTGAGGGTAGAGATACATGCACACTACAAATCATAAATTTCAATTTGAGAAACAGCCAACAAAAGTCTGTACATGCAATACAGACTGTTGTCACAAGAATGCTGAACACACTGCTATATGGAAGAGACCAGCAAGTCAAGAAGTGCTCATCTGTGCAACATTGGCACTAAACCTAGGAGGGTAATCAATGGCTCACTGATTGGCTAAGAGACCTGCTCAGTGACAAGGAAACCTTAACTGGAACAGGGATCCATAGCAAAATCCTATGGGGACCAAGAACCTGGGCTCCAAGGAGAAATTCCCACTACCAGAAAGCTACAGAGAAGCTACACCCATTAGGAGCTAGCCAAAATAGCAATGTTGTCTCATTTAACCTATATTGATCTCATTCTCAGATGGAGATTCTGTTTGTATTTTTCAGAAGGCATTGAGAGAGCTGGGGACAACCCAATTTCACCAACAAGACATTGGATGATGTCTGACATCATGGCAGGAGATGAACCACCCCTGGCCTATCACACAGGGCCCAAATGAAACCTATGAGAAAGTGACAAGATAAACAGGAGATCAATAACCAGAGCAAGTCAGATAACTCATGAAAGGTCAATGGAGACAAACACCAATGATACTCAATACAACCTAAAGCAGAAGTCCAGAGACACTTAAGATCTCAACAATAAAGCAGACTTAAAACTCACTCACCATGACTCAAAGAACTGAGCAGAGGAGGGGGCTGAAAGATTATAATAGTCATTGTGGGGGAGAATATCCAGAGACATTGCACCCCCCCCAACAACAATGCACAAAAGGGGAAGAAAAAAAAAGCCTGGTTACCTTAGGTGCAGTTCATAACCCCCTACCCTATGGACAGATCCAGTATGCGCAGCAAGGAGATACCCCAGTGGGCAGGAGACAGAGAGGAGGGAAATGGGGCACCATCACAAGATTTGCTCATACAATGCATATAATTATCCCTAATAAAGATATTGATTTTAAAAAGGCCCTGTACACATGTGCAACAAGGAAGCTGAACCAGAGCATTCAGCTTCGTTAGTCATGGTGGCTCTAATCCAGACACAGCCTACATCCGCCCATGGAAGAATGAGTTCATTACGTCTTGGTATGTTTGCAGAATGGAATATAAAACTGTAGGACATACAAAACATGAGTTGAGCAAAGGACGCCAAACACAAAATAATATATTCTGTACGATCCTATGTCTATGAAGTTATATAGAAATTCAAAACCCAACGATAGTGTCAAAATTCAGAAAAGTGGGAGAGGATTTGGGGAATAATGTTTGGGAAGGTATTTGTGGCAAAAACTTCTTGGGTTTTAGCAACTCTAACTGATTGCTGGATGTTGGAGGGTTATGGTTTTAAAGAAGGTGTAAAAAAGAGACGAGGAAGGTAAGACTGGGACCAGGAAGGAGAAAAGAAGGGCGATGTCTGTTTCATTCTATGTGCCTACTACTCCAATGATTGGCTAAACTCTCCAATGTTTTCACAACCATGAGTGTCTATGGCTTTAAAGGAAAATAAGTTACCTTCAGAGGTTGGTAGGGAACCAGCCCATTATCTTAAACACTAATAAAGGGTTTGGTGTGGTGGCTCAGGCCTTTAATCCCAGAACTCTGGAGGCTGAGGTAGGAAAATCACAGTGAGTTTGAGACCAGGCTGGACTACAGAGAGAGTTCTGGGTCAGCCTAGAGCAAGACCCTGCCTTAAGAAAAAAGTATTTATCGGGCTTTTTCTTAACTAGACAACAGAGTATCAAGTAAAAGAAGCCAAACTAAAAACTGGCAGAGGAATTGGGCATTTAGAATATGACAATTTTTCCATCCCCTTTTAAAAAAATGATGCCTGGAGTGGTGGTGCATGCACAAGTACTTGGGAGGCAGAGGTAGGAGGATCACTGTGAGTTGGAGGCCAGCCTGAGACTACATAGTGAATTCCAGGTCAGCCTGGGCTAAAGGAAATAAAAAATATCATTTATTTACAAGGAGGCTGAGAGAGAAGGAGAGAATAGGTGTGCCAGAGCCCACTGCACTGCAAACTTCAGGTGCATGCGTTATTTTGTGCATCTGGCTTTATGTGGGTACTGTGGAATCAAACCCAGGCCACCAGACTTTGCAAGCAAGCAACTTTAACCACTGAGCAACCTATTCAGCCTTTTAAAAATTTTATTTTTATTTATTTAGAGAGAGTGTGTGTGTATAAGCACACCAGCCCTCCTGCCACTGGAAACAAACTCCTGATGCACGCATCACTTTGTACATCTGGCTTTACATGGGGACTTGGGAATGAAATCTGGCTTTATAAGCAAGTGTCTTTAGCCACAGAGCCATCGCTCCAGCCCTTGGATTCTCCCTTTAAGTAACAAACCAGAGACATCACTCATCAATAACTGTTCATAACACACAAAAATAAGACGACTGGAAGTCACAGGTCTCTTAGAAGAAAGCTTCTTAATTTTTTTCTATTCATGACCCCTTTTAGCCTGAGAAATTTTCACTCAATGCTGAGTAGAGAGGTGTATAAAATAGGCATTCAAATCAAACATGTTTTAATAATAAATCATAAATTTTTTAAATTTTTTACTTCAATATTTTTAATTTAATTTGTTAAAAGGTTATACTCATATCCCCTCCTACCACCCCCATTCCACTGAGGACCCTCCTCAGTGCAGTTATTAGTATTGACTAATATTCTGGGGTCCAGAAGGCCTGAGTCAGTCTTTGGGGGGACATGCCTCAGGAAGGAAGGAAAAAAGGAAGGAAGGAAGGAAACAAATGATGGAGGGAGGGAAGAAGGAAGAAGACAGGAAGGAAAGAAGGAAGGAAGGAAGGAAGGAAGGAAGGAAAAAGAGAGAGGGGAGAGAGGGGGAGAAAGGGAGGTAGGGAAGGGGAGGGAGGGAGGAAGGAAGCAAAGGAGAAAGAAAGAAAGAAAGAAAGAAAGAAAGAAAGAAAGAAAGAAAGAAAGAAAGAAAGAAAGAAAGAAAGAAAGAAAGAAAGAAAGAAAGAAAGAAAGAAAGAAAGAAAGAGAGAGAAAGAAAGAAAGAAAGAGAAAGTGGGAGGGAAGAAGGAAGGAAGGAAAGAAGGAAGGAAGGAAAAAACAGAGGGTGGAAGTTTCTTCAGGGAGATCAGGAGAAAAAAGGATTACACAAAATTGATGACATGAATCAGTGCCATAGAAACTTTCCTCCTAGATAGCAATCTATAAGATATTACCCTCCATAAGGTGGGGAGGAGGGTGGCCTGGACAGAATTGTCCTGTAGAAAGTGGAGAAAGCTTAATTCTAAAAGCATGGGTTCTGGCTGGTCTATCCCAGGAACAGAATTGGATTATGCCCCAAGTGAGCTGTCAGGGAGACCCATGATGTCTCCAAAACAATACAGGCCATTGCTAAAGCACTTGGTTACCTTCCAGAGCTAAAAGGTAAGAAAGAGCCTATTGCTGAAGACACCCCAGCCTGCATCCACAGGACCTCCAGTGAACATGCTGAGAGGGAAACCAATTCCCTCTTGGCTATCCCTCATAGTGCTGGGAAACTCTATGGGAGCTGCTGGGGGATATTGGTCACCAACAGTGTGAGTAATCAGGAGATCCTGTAAGCTACAAATTCAACCAGCCAGGAAAGAAGTAAATCCCTGTGCAATAGTTAGACACAGCCTATGCAGGTAACCCACTATTCTTGGATTGGATATGAAGCATGCTCAGTGGGAGAGAACTCGTTCATAGTACTGGGAACTAAGACAGGATCTCATGAATAGGAAACTCACAGACTCCAGAGAGGAGCCTCCACTGCTTTTCAGCTAAACATATCAACAAGTTTCTTGGGCTGGAGAGTTGGCACAGCGGTTAAGGCACTTGCCTCCAGTGCCTAAGGCCCTGGGTTCAATTCCCCAGGACCCACATAAGCCAGACCCACAAGGTGGTGGCCCTGGTGCTCTCTCTCTCTCTCTCTCTCTCTCTCTCTCTCTCTCTCTCTCTCTCTCTCTCCTTGAAAATGAATAAATAAAATATTTTTTAAAAGTTTCTCAAATGACAATGCTTATCCTTTTTAATCCAAGCTCTCTCACTCATGGTTGAAGAATCTATTTGATTTTACAGATGGCAGAGAAAACTGGGGAGACTCAGGATCCATTAATGAGACAAGAAAAGATAGATGACTACCTACCTCTGCCAAAGTCGTGTCACCTCTACCACATCTGCCAGGTCCCAGAAGACATTGCAGAGGAAGCGATGACTTGAGTATTGCTCTCACTACTAGCCTAACAACAGCTCCCAGAAGATAGCTACAGACACTGTGGTCACTCAAAACTCACCTGAGCAGAAATTCAGAGGCTACAAAGAACTCAATACTAAATCAGACTTTTAACATGACTGCCAAGGCTCAGGAAACGTTGTGGAAGAAGGGGCAGAAAGAATGTAAGAGCCACAGGGTGAGTAGGGCATAAAGAAATTTTTAAACAATTATTTGATAAATGTATAAATTTATAATTTACTAAAGATGAAAGAAATTTGCATATTAATGGATAAATGTTCTTGTTTATCTAACAAAATACAATCCAAGATACACTCATTTAATACTTACATTCTAAGTAATGATAATAAAAACATTTTAAAAGCCTTTGTTTTCCATAATTCAACTATTCAATTCTTATAAAGGAGAAAATGCTTTTACGTGCAGTACATACATTGCAACTCATGACATTCCACAGCCTCAAGTTGGAGCTGGGGTGTTTCAGGTAATGTATATTGGCATTGTGGGGCATGATCGCATGTGAAAGGCAAAGTGAGAATGTTGTATGTTCAGAACCAAAGCCACAAGGATGTCACGAGATGCAACACAGATGATCACAGTCAGAAATACCTTGGCTTCACCATGCACTTAATTTTGAGTTAACTTTTGCTCATTGCATGTTCAAAAGGCATTCACTGATGCCACATTTTTGGCAATCCTCACATCTGGTTACGTGACTCCATGTGGGATCACAACAACCCTCGGTTTAAGAAACTGGGTCCCAGAATCCAGCATCGCCCATTAATCTACCTGAAGGGCTCTAACGTGAGCCCAAGCAAGTCTCTGGACCCTGCTGCCAGCATGTGGAAAATCCAGATTACAGAGGAGCCTGCTGACATGTACCATGCATTTGCCATCCACAAAGTCCTGACTGGTCCTTCATTAAATACTTCACAGGAAAGAGAAGGGGTATAAGGATCTTAAGACATGTAACATTTTAAGGGCAAGACTGCCTCATAATGCATAGAGATGCGCTTCTGGGCAATAAAATAAAGTAGAAGAAAACACAGGAAATTTTTTCTGCAGAAGTCAAGATATTAGTTATGTTTGAGAGGATAAAGGGGTGAGTGGTAGGTATGCAGCAAACAGAATGGGAGTCTTGTAGGATGGATGGCAAAGTTGTGTCCTTGCTGAGGTAATGGATACAGTGCACTTACCTTGTGATTCATTAGGTCCTGTGTTGGTAGAGTGTGCTTTTCCATGTCTGTATTTTTCATTTTCAACAAAAATACTTTTGTGTAGTAGCATTGGTTTCTCATATACTTAAACAAGCTTTAGAGTTCCAGTGGAAATGAATATTAAGCACACAGTGTTTGCATAGCACTTGATAATTTTCAAGATACTTTCTAAAGTGACCATAGCAAATCTTGGTGGCACACATCCTTTTACACACTTCACAGATAAGGAATATACTATCCACATGCTGCTCGTGCTGCTTTTTTTTTTGTATGTGAGTAGTATGTGTGTGTGCATGTGTGTTCATATGCATGTAGATGCATGTGTGTGTGGATGTCAGTGAAGGCCAGAGGTCAACATGAGAGGCCTTTCTCAGTTGTTTCACCTTATTCTTTAAGACAAGGTCTCCTATTGACCCTGGAGTTCATGGATTCATTTAGACTACCCGGCCAGTGAGCATCAGGGATTCACTGTCTCTGCCTCCATAAAACTACAGGGATTACAGGTGTGCACACCTGGGATTACAGGTGTGCACACCTGGGATTACAGGTGTGCACCATCACACTCACCTGTGCTTCTTGCTGGTGTTCATGCCTCTTATAAGAGACTTTGTGTGTGTGTGTGTGTGTTTGTGTGTGTATACAAACATGTTTGGAGGCCAGAGGAAGATGTCAAATGTCCTCTATCTTTCTTCTACCTTGTTTCCCTGCAACAGTCTCTCACTGGAGCTGGAGCTCCTGCTTTTCAGTTAGTCTTGCTGACCAGTGAGCCCCAGCAAACTCTAGTGCTGTCTGCATCCACTCAAAACTGGAGCTACAGGCATACATGCTCATGTCCACCTACTTACATAGGTGCTGGGGTTCAAACTTGAGTTTTTATGCTTGCCCAGAAAATGCTCTTACCCACTGAGCCATTTCCTCATCCCTTTTCTAAGAGACTTTTTAACTGGTGTTTCAGTCATCTAGTCATTTCCACTATTTACAAATGAAAATGAAAAACACCTCAATTATACCAATGAAGAAGTCAATGAAAAAAAATAATTAAGGAAAACCTAATTTTAAAAGCAGTAAGTGACTTACAGGATTATTAGCAAATGGCTTTTAGTCACCTGTAAACATTAACATCTATACAACTGTACATAATTCCACAATGAAACGGAAGGAAATGTATAATTTAGATCTATTTTGTTATGCTAAGAGCATATTTTATTATAGAAAAACAATCTATGTTCATCAGCAGATCAGAGGCTGTACTGATATGATATAAGATTGTAAGAATGAAAAATAATCCCGAAATATATATTGTGAAAGAAAACTTCTTCCTCCAAACATTTCATGCTCCTGTTCTTTCAAAGCTTTCTCCATCCGTGTCCTCCATTCCCTGAAATATGGCCCACCATCCTCAGCTCTTGAAGAATTGCTCTGGAAATTTTCACTAGTCTCTTTGTTTCCATTGTGGTCCTTCTAGATGATTTTAAAGCCAAGGCTAATCCAGAGGGCACAGAGAGGAGAGTTTTAACAGCAGGTTTCCATGACACACATCTGTGAGCAAGCCCTGTCTCCACTGTTTAGTAAACATGTGAAGTTGGGCAAACCATCTAACATCTTTCAGCTTATTTTCATCACATATAAAACAGAACTAATCACTGTTTCAATCTAAAAGGAAACAGATCATCTATCTTCCAAACCAGGATCACTTTTCCAACCATGTTCCAGAACAGTCAGATAACAAAAGGAGTCAAAGAACTCAGCAAAGAGAGAGTTTGGCAGGTGTAATGCACTCAGCAAACATTAGCGTCACTTTTCTTCCTGGTGGACTCCAACAACAAACCTAAATTGTTTTCCATGGCCTAGGAGGTCCTACTTCCTCCCAGCCCACTTCCTGCCACTCCCCTCTTACCTGAGCCCCAGCTATACTAATTTGAATCTCTGATTGTTCTATTGATTGTCTTGCCCTCGAAATACTTAAAGGGAATTCAGATAGCAATCACCCAACAAAGTTTCATGTCCACCCAAATGGGCTAATTTTACATATCTCCCTGCAAGTTTTGGCTTCTCTCAGAGACCTACCTGGGCCTCCACTCAAAGCAAGATGGCTACCTCTGCCATCCAGCCAACTTAGTCAGTCCTGCCGGTATGGAGAACAGACATTTATTACTTTCTTGGTTTGAGAGAATTGCTATAGCTTGCAGACCATGACAATCACGAGGAAATTTCAAGCAGAAATTTGGCCATACTTCTGAAATCAAATTAGCTTGCCAATTTACTGTGGTGATGATTACTTCAAAGGCAGCTGTGGTTTTCTACAATAAAGGCTCTCTGATATAAGCATGTGTGGTGGGCTCGCTCCACACAGCTCGGGAATGTATACCTGGGGGATGGCAGGAAGCCTGGATTTTTTCCACCAGGTCAGGAAGTCAATGTCATGGCTAGAATCTGCACCTGGAGCGTACAACTGGAACCATCCCCAGGAGAAAATGGATGGAATGTCAGTGAGTTTAGGTAAAGAATTTTGCCCTTGGATACTTGTCACTCATTTTTCAATGAAATGGTCTTGTCCTGCTTTTGACAGTCTGTCTTTCCCTTCTGATATGAGTATGGCCAGCTCCTCATGTTGACCCGATTTCTTCTTCTCTTTCTTGCCTTCTATACCTTGGAAGTGAAGATTAAAGCCTCCAGACATTGCCAGCTATGGTAGCCATTTCTGTACATGTAATTTTAAAATGACAATTTTTTAATAAAAAGAAGTTTTTTTGCTTCTTTTCCTAAAAGGAGTAGAGTTCCCAGGAAAGAGTACACATGTTTAGATACTGCCTTTCATGGGCCCTGAAATACTGGTCACATCACGTTCCACCCTCTTTTTAACAGCCTTTCTTTCTGGCCCAGCACAGTAATTAGGTCTTCTCCAGAATCCAGGGTTCTACCTCAAGCAGGTTGGATTACTCATGGTTCTCCAGTGAAGCAGAAGCAAAAAGATAGGAGAAGGAGAAAGAAGACTGATTGATTAATTAGATGATGCAATATGGAGATTGAGGGGATACAGAGAAAGACACCAGAGAAGATCACTGGAAGTAGATGATGCAAGGTGAAGAGTGAGAAGTGCCACGATGTCATCCAAAGGCTGGAAACACAAGAAAGCCAGTGGTGGGATTCAGACCCAGGCCATAACCAGGAAACAGAAACACCACTAGTATAAACCCCAGAGTCTCAAGAGAGTCAGGAGAGCATCCAACAGAAACTTCTTGTTTCTAACTTCAGAAATCACAACCCACTGACCTATGCCATCCAACATCAGGAGAAGATGGATGTCCCAGCTACAGAAGCTACAATGTTTCTGTTCTTTAGTGCCCTCAAAGGGTATGTGATGCCCACCTCTATTTCCAAGGATGCATTTTCTTTCCTCAGTCTGATTCAGATACTAATCTTTTGCAGAAATACTCCCACAGACAATCCAGAAATAAAACTTTGCCTAGATATCTGGATATCCCTGAACCCAGGCAAGTTCACATATAGAATTAACCATCATATACATCCTGAGCAAAAGCAAGTAGTCTTTTGGAAAGTAACCTAGGACACACAGTGAGGGAGGCAGGGAATGAGACAGGGAAGGGAGCAGAGTGGATTATTACAGCAGGCAACTGGGGTTCAATCGACTTTTACCAGTAGGAGCCAGTGTAGACAGGTCCTTGAACTCTCTTAATAAGGGGGGGAAAGCTAAGTATTTATTCACAAATGCCCATTCATTACCTGGCACCACCCACTGACCATCAAGCTCAGAAACACTCTCAAGGTAACATGCAGAAAGCCATCATGAGAGAAGTCCTGTAGGGACCTGGAGTGTTGGAAGGGCAAATGGGCATGACATCACCATGTCTTGTATCTTTGTGGTTCTCCTGCTCTGCTTTGGTGGGGCCAAATGCTCAATGCATTTAGGCTGAGATAGAGAGAAGCTACCAATGCTGAGGAAGCCTTAGAGGAAAGACAGCTGTTAAGAAGCCAAACTAGGACATAGTGGACCTCAAGGAGGGATGTTGCTCAATAGCATGTTGTGGGTTCTTTGGGATATTAATAAAAACTGAACAGCAGGAAGAAATAGAACTAGGTGGAAATGGTGGGTGGAGGGCAGATAAAGTAAAGGAAATGGCACGCCTGTGAAGGGCAGCAGGCAGGTGGAAGGTTGGTGAGGAAAAATCGGAAAAAGAGAAATGAACAGGTAGCCCAGAAAGAAATTCAAGAGGCCCGATTAACTCAACATTTTCTCTTCAAACAGAATTGAATAGAAAAGATGCAGGATGTCATGGTTTGATCCAGGTGTCCCCCACAAACAAATGAATGTGTTCTGATAGATCGATCTTCAGCTGATGGCAATTCGGGAATTAGAGCCTCACTAGAGCTGTGTGGTTGGGGTGGGCTTATGGGGGTTTTAAGCCAGCTCCCCCTTGCCAGTATTTGGCACACCTTCCTGCCGCTGTTTGGTGCTGTGGCAGAGGTGATGTCCAGCCCTCTGCTCATGCCATCGTTTTCCCTGCCAGGATGGAGTCTCCCCTCGAGTCCGTAAGCCAAATAAACCCATCCCTCCACAAGCCACTTTTGTTTGGGTTCTTTTTGCGCAGCAACTAGAAAGCTGACTGCAACACAGGATGACAGTGAGAATAATGCACCTCCTAAAATGCCTGCTTCCTAATCCAGGGAAATTTCACTGGAAAAAAAGGACTTTACAGATGTGGTAAAAGCTGAAGATGGAGAAAGTGGTGAAATTATTGAGGAAGGCCCAGTCCAAACCAGGAATCCCTGAAGTGCAGAAGCTCTATGTGTATTTAGAGAGACAAAATAGTTTGAGGATTCATCACCCTTCATGTGCTCTAAAATGTTAGACTTGAAGATGCTTCCAGAACTGATTTTCAGGCAAAGAAATGAGTGCTTCCAGAAAGGGATACAGCTCTGCCTAAACCTTTGTTTGAACACAGTGCGACTCGGGCAAGACTTCTGACCTCTAGAAATCTAAGACAATAACTTCATGTTCTTTGAAGCCACTAAGTATGTGATAATTTGTTAGTGTAGCAATAGGAAAATGAATATACCTAAGGGTGTAAAAACTAGGAAATTATCAAAAATTGCTCTCCAACTCTCCAGTATTCTGGCTATAATCGGTTTCCCATTTAGGCTGGAATTGTTTTTCCTCTCTGCAGAATAGAGAACGGCTGCTCACAAGACTTATTAATATGCATAAAGGATGGCATAATTAGTTGCCACAGGTAACCCTTCTCTGGTGGTGTGAACTGAGCTAATGTGCAAATGCATGCCGCACAGGCAAGCAGAGCGGTGTGAGTAAAATTCCCCATTTCATAAAAGGAGATATTTGAATAATATGCAAATGCACTGGATGTTATTAGCAGGATGTCAGGTTTGACAGTCCATGTTATTGTGGAAATAAATGAGTTTTGACACAAATAACTTAGGTATGCATTGATTTAAAAAAAAACCACAAATCTTGTAACGAGATGTTATGTATTGTGCTGTAGGTTTATAAAGATTTTGATGGCTATTAAGAGAAAAATACAGCAAAGAATCATTTATTAATGTATTCATTAAGCTCCTGTAAGGTGTAACAATCATCATTTTCCTCTAAAATGTACACTATTCCTCTTGCATATGTAATTGACTCTGGCAATCTATATTTAAGACAATGAGGGGAGTTGTCAGCAAGGTGAAGATGGAAATAGAGAAATCACATTGCCATCATCAGCATCCAAAACATGGTACTGTGTATTTAAACTCCCAGGACTATTTTCTCTGGATGCTCATCTTGAAGCAATCTGCCTAATGAACCTCCCCTGGGCATGTTTGTTCTTTCTTTGGGTTTTTTTTTTTTTCCTTTTTGATTTTTTTTTCCTTTGGAAGCTCTGATGTTCAGACAGGATATACTACTGCACTCAGAACTTTCAGGCATTGGGGATGGTCTGGAGGCTCCTTAGCCTTGCTCTTGAGATGAGATGTTTGTGCCTGTGGACAAACATCTGCTGGAGAAGCTCCTGGACCAAGTCCACAGGCTTGGCTGGGGCTGCTGGCTCAGGCCTAGAAGAGGAACAGTTCACAGGCTAGGAGGTTTTCCCTGGGAGGAGCTGATGGCTGCCCAGCACAACAGTGTACATTTTAGAGGAAAATGATGATTGTTACACCTTACAGCAGCTTAATGAATACACTGAGCTGGTATAGACTGCCCTCAGTTTTTACAACTGAATATGACTATTATGGTATAGCAAAAATAGATATTTAGTTTTCATCTCTGGTTCCTACAGAGAGAGAACTCTTAGAACCCTTGGGGGTTCTTGACCTAATGAGGCCAAGGTCTTGGATATCTTTAGAGAAATGAAATCGTGTTTGTGGTCCATAGTCAGTGGGCTTTGGGGGATAGGGAGACTTTGAGTGTGAGTGTTACAGTTACCTTCTCATTGCTTTCACAAAACACCTGACCAAAAGCACTATATTGGAGAAAAGGATTTATTCTGATGTATAAGCTCAAGGGGAACCACCATTATGGCAGAGGAAACTATGGCATGAACAGAGTTTGAATATCACTTCCCTGCCAACATCAGGTGGACAATAGCAACAGAAAGGTAAGCCAAACATTAACAAAGGGGAGCTGGTTATAACATCCCTAAGCCAGGCCCCAACAGCGCACCTTCTCCAGCAAGACTCTACCTCCCAAACTGCCATCAGGTAGGAATCAAGCATTCAAAACACATGAGTTTATGGGGACATTTAATTCAAACCACCATGGTGAGAAACCATGCTTTATTTTAAATAAAATATAAGCCAGTCTACCAAATTGATTTTGAGTTTTTCAGGGAGCCTTTATAATGAGTTCATGGACAGTAGGAATGTCCAAACTGAAAGCATTGAGCATATCTCATTCAAAATTAGATTATACTGAAGATACAAGAGGTGACTATGGGGTCCCGCTGACGAAATGGCTACTGTTGCAGCTTCTGGAAATGGCTTTAGCTATTATAGTAGCTACTATACTTGCTAAATCAAATTTTAAGATGTATTTGCTTCCTTGCATGGCTTGTCCCTGAGTCACTTCTGTCCTGGATACATCAGATCATTGAAGCCAAGGCCACATATCAGTGATCACCATCCTGGAACGACAGACAGGGAAACAAAGCTCAGTTTCTAAAGCTGGAAGGGTTGTTGCCTCCCATTTAGAACCATGAAATCAAGAATCTCCCAGAACTAGAAAGGGCATGCAGATATTGAGTGTATAAAAATACTGGCAAATATGCCCTGGAGTTCAACTCTGGTCCCCCCCCACACACACATACCTTTAACATATTATTTTCTTACCAAATTAAATTTCCAAAGTTCGAACCCATTTCTCATTGAACAGTGAATCTCTGCAAGATACAAATTATACTCATCCTTAAAGTTGGTCAATCCAAAGGATTGTAGTTATGGCAGCCTAGACAGGCATCTCTGGGTAATTCCCTTCCTCTGCTTCCTTCTATATCTTCTCTCAGTATCTTTAGGTTCAGCACTAATGATATACCTCATAAAAACTGTGTAAGAAACAGAGAAAAAAGAACAGGGAAACAAAGTATGTTATATATGATACATCAAAAAGAGAGAGAGAAAAACTAAGAAGGTCTTATATTCCCTGTTTCCAAGATACCACTTATTTATTTACTTATTTCCACATGGCTGCAGTTAGAATGTCTTCTTTTCTCTGCTATCCACTCCATTAACATGTTTGATATTTCTGAGAAGCTTGAGTCTTTCAAGCTGATATAGACTGCCCTCAGTTTTTATAACTGAACATGACTATTGTAATGGTTAAGTTTTGTTGTCAACTTGACCTTTCAAGTAATCTTGGGTGGGTCTCTGAGGATGTTCACAGGAAGACAGCCTCTCAGTAGGGGGAAGGATGTAAGGAAGCTCAAAAGAGCTAGAAGTAAACATCCTTTCCTGTGTGGGCAGTGCAGGAAGGAAATTCCAGAGACTCAGGAAGCCATTAAGTCTGGGATAGAATTGCAAGACCCCACCCTAGGGCAACATAAAGGTGAAATAATTCTCTCCTTGCCCTCCTGCCTGTTTGCTAGTGTGTGTGTGTGTGTGTGTGTGTGTGTGTGTGTGTGTGTGTGTGTGTGGTGTAGGTGATGGGTTTTTCTCTCTGCTTGGACCTGTGAAAGGGGAGCAGCCTCTTTCGCATTCTGGAACTTCCCCTGTATCTATAACTACAAATAAATCCTTTCTTCCCATAAATTGTACCTGGTTTGGAGATTCATCCCAGCGGCATGTGGCTGACTGCGACAACTATTATGGTATAGCTAAAAATATTTCCTTTTTATCTCTGGTTCCTGCAGAGAGAGAGAGAGAGAGAGAGAGAACTCTTAGAACCCTTGGGGTTTCCCAGTAGTAAGCAGGTCCATTATATGCTAATGAGATAAGTGTCACAAAGGTGGACTAGACAGATTAAATAGGGTCAAGACAAAGACTGGTCACCATAGAAACCAGGACATGATTAGAGTTTTGAAACTTTCGGCTTCATTCACCCACACTTTTGGGGTGGACAGAGAGCCTGGAAATTGAATTCAATCACCAATAACTAATGAGTCCATCCATCATGCCTATGTAATGGAACTTCCATGAAAATACCTGAGCAATGAGTTCAGAGAGCTTTGTGAACACATTGAGGTTCATGGAGAATTGTACACTCACTGTAGGCATGGAAGTGCTATTCTACCTCTGCCTCCATATCTGGTTCTATGACTCTTCTATGTGCTGATTCCCAAGTTGTATCCCTTATAATAAGCAAATAAACCAAGTGAAGTTTTCTGCCTGAGTGTTGTGAGTGGGTCTAGATTATTGAAGCTGAGGGAGCAATGAGCACCTTTGAACATATGCCAGTTAGATCTATGAAGTGGTCCTAGAATTTGTGACTAGCATCTGCATAGGGACAATCTTAAGGAAAGGACTGAGACCCCTTAACTTCTGGGACCTATGACAATTCTGAATGGCAGCAGAATTTCAGTGACTTGCTGGAAACCCAACTGGTGTTAAAAAATTGGGGAGTCAGTATAAAAAAATCCACACACATATGGGATCAGAAGTGGTGTCAGATTGAATGGCTGTGGTTATGGGTCCCTTGTTAATCTGTCATTGTCTGCTGGGTTCCATATGGATCCTCCACAATATGACTGTGGTGGCTCCTCTCTTGCCAGGATCTCAGCCATCGGCATTCGGTTGGTTGGTAGGGTTAGATGGGCCACAGCTCTCTCGTTGCATCCTGAAAAACACAAACACATTTGGCTTATCCTGAGTTGGTTGAATGGCTGTGGCTGTGGGTCCCACTGATCGGGGATGGGAGGGGGGGGAATTGGGGAATTGAGGATAACAACTCATTATTTGCCCACTAAATAATGTAACTCATTATGGACAATAAATATATATTTTTAAAAAAGAAGTGGTGTCAGAGAAAAACAAGATTTTATTGGAATATTTAGAGGCATCCAGGGATCAAACACCCCAACAAACACTCTGCTATCTTTTGACTAATTTTCCAGAGGACTGAAAGAGTGACTTCCAGTCAAATATCCATTACAGTGCTCTCTGATGGAGTCACTCTTCCTCCAGACTAAGGCCTTCAAGTCAGTAGAATCCTGAACCTGGAGGCAGGAAACCACTGTGCAAGTGGGTTTCTAGTGAGATATGCCCCTCCCACTTCCAGTCCTTGATCTTGAGGTACATACCAAACCAAATGTAGGCATTAACGTCTTAAGTATTTAACGGGTCCTTCCACAGGGACATCAACGTTCTGCCCACTGAGAAAGCTTCCTTTCCTCTCACTCAGGGCCCTCCTTGAGGGATGTGGTTATTCTGAAGCCCTCCACCTCGACAGGTACTGGTGTATTGTGCAGGGACTTGCCATAACAAGTTCAAGTTCTTCCTTCCTCCAAGTCAATGTGGAAATCTCCATGAAGCCATGAGGCGGGCTGGGAAGAGGGAGGGATTATCTGAGCAATAGAATGCTGAGAAACTGTCCTATCCATTCATGCAATTTTGCATGCATCTGCAGGCAGCAATGGCTGGCCTATCTGGCATATCCTCTTCTACTGGAAGTTGGGGTGCTTCTGGGAACTGCTGATGCACATTAGATGAACATAGGGTGCTTCTGTCAGAAGCTGCTCAGCTCTGGCTTCAGAAGCCAATGTAGCTATTGACCACCTTCAGAGTGTGAATTCCACACAATCCCTGTTTCCTTGCATCATCACTTCTACCAAAGTCTGTCATGAGTGGGCCTAACTGTTGGAGCCCTGATCGCAAAGATTTCAGGGGAGGGCTGAAGAGACAGCTCAGTTAGTAAAGTGCTTACCTCATAAGCATGAAGACCTGAGTTCAATTCCCAGTACCTCTATAAATATGTTCTGCATGGCATACATGTGTACTCCCAACACTAGGTAGGCTGAGATAGAAGGACCCTTGGGGCTCACTAACCATCCAATCTAACCAAATTGGTGAGCTCCAGACCAATGAGAGCACCTATTTCAAAAAGTGGTGGATGATGGTCCTGATGACTCCTGACGTTATCCTCTGATACCCAAACACATGTGGACAAATACATACACACACACACACACACACACACACACACACACACACACACACAGAGAGAGAGAGAGAGAGAGAGAGAGAGAGAGAGAGAGAGAGTCAAGCACGTGCATGAAATAAAGGAAAAAATGAATCAGGGAAAGTGGTCAGCACTTTCAGTTTTATTATGGGATGTGGCTCCTGCCTCCCATTCTGATTCATGATAGAAGGAGAAATTCCCCAAATAGAAACAGGGCTCATATGTTGGATCATCCACAGGAATTGCATGTCCTCCTTAGTGGTTAAGACTGCAGGCACTAAAGCCAAACTTTATTAAGTCTTTATTCTACTGTGTCTAGTTCTTTGATCTTGAATGGTGAATTGATTCTCTCAATAACTGTTTCCTCAACCACAATAGAGAGACAGTAATAGTCTATTTCACGGAGTTGTTACTGAGGACTGAGTTAGTGCATGCAAAACATTTAAAGCAGAACAGAGCACAAAACACATGTTAGATTCAGTGGTAGTAATTATTGTTATATAGGTAGCATTCATCGTTAAAGGGGGGAATAAAAGTCTCTATTAGATAATCAAAGTTGAGATAAGAATACTACTTTAATCATGTCATTCATCATTAAACTCATTCACTATTTCCTAAACATTGGCCTCTCACAAGTGCCAGATTGTGCTCTATGTGTAAGGGAGAGAGGAAGAGATGAGAGAGAGAGGGAGGGAGAGAGAGAGAGAGAGAGAGAGAGAGAGAGAGAGACCCTGATTTCATATTAATGGGGATCTAAAGTATTAGGTTGCTTCCCTGCTACCTCGTGTTAGTAAGGAACACAGTATGAATTTGATCTCAGGTCTATGATCTACAAAGCCCTCAGCCCTCCAGCTACAGCAATGTAATTTAGAAAGCATGGGAATCAGAGAGATCTCCCAACCTGATACATGAGTTCAATTGAAGGATTCTTGTTTTCAGAGCAGGTGCTTATCTTCAAAAGGCAGATTAATAACCCTCTTACTTGAAATTTTTTTTGGCAACAACTACTCTCTGATGGAAGGTGAACTAAAGTAAGTAGGGTTGTGCGATAAGCAACTCCGAACCCCATGGAATGACATCTCCCTGAGACTTTTGGTCAAGTAAGGGAAGGAGTCCAAGTTCCTAAGAAAGCTTCAAACATCCTTCCAAAAAGGCATTTTTGCTATCCTTTAAATGTCCTACTGAATCAATGATTTAAAACTGGTCCTCACTTCATCTCTGGTTTCTTACTCAACCAAAGTCCTTCCTTTACTCCGTTGTATAAAATTAGCCCTGTATCTAAGAGAGGCTTGGCATCTGGCAGTATAAAAGGAACTGGCTGGATTTTAAAAGCAGTTATAAAGGGCAACAGACACCATCATTAACTACAGATCATAAAACCAGATAAACAAGGTCACAGAACACAGGTTGGAAATTTTTCTAAAAATAAAGAGAAATCAAATGAACTACAGTTAAATTTTCATAAGCTTTTCTTTTTTTGTGAATGGAAAAAAGGCCCAAAGACTATTTTCAGACCTTTTCAGACTTAAGATACAATAAAAAATACTCTTCCACTGACAAGTTAAGATAGGGCATATGCAGTACACTCATAAAAGATGCATATAAGGATGTTCTCAGCTCATCTTCCGAGAGCAGACATGATATTCAGTGATGAGTAATTTATATCAAAATAAACATAGTGAAGCTGGGTGTGGTCATGCATACTTTTAAACCCAGCACTCAGGAGGCCAAGGTAGTAGGAGCTCTGAGAGTTTGAGGCCATCCTGAGACTACATAGGTCAGCCTGGGTGAGAAAGAGACCCTACCTCTAAAAACAAAATCAAAAACAAGCAAACAAAAAAAGAAAACATAGTGACCTGAAAATAGCTCAGCCAGAAAAGTGGTTGCCTATCAGGAATGAAACCTGAGTTTGATCTCTAGACCCATGTAAAAATGCAGGGCATGGGAGCATGTGCTTATAATTCCAGTGCAGAGAGGTCAAGACAATTCCCCAGGGCTCACTGGCTGGCCAATCTAACCTAATTGGTGAACTCCAGGCCAGTGAGGGACAGTGTCTCAAGAAAAGATGGACAGCATTCCTGTCGAGTGGATCTAAGACTGTCTTCTTGCCTCCATGCATACATGCAAACGCAGGACTAGAGCTGTTGCTCAGTCATAGAGCAATTGTGTAATGGAAAAGCCTGGGCCTGGGGGAGACAATCAACAGCTTTCAAATTCTGCTAAATTTTCCACTTAGTAAGGGGGAGCCCTTGTCTGGAACTTGGGATGCAGGGTGATAGGCACCAGAGGCCATACTCCTGGGCTCCCAAGACAAGATGCACTATGGGAGCGATTGACTGGGAGGCTACTAAAATAGAATCTAGGTAATCCAGAATTGTGTATATTTGTTAACGTACACTGACCTCACTCTCCGATGGAGATTATGTTTGTGTTTTTCAGGATGCAGTGAGAGAGCTGGGGCCCATCTAACCCTACCAACTGACCACAGGCCGATAGCTGAGATCCTGGCAAGAGAGGAGCCACCACAGTCATATCGTGGAGGATCCATATGGAACCCCACAGAGAACGATGGGATGAACAAGGGACCCGCAGCCACAGCCATTCAATCAACACAGGATAAGCCAGTGAGACAGAAACCAATGATTTTTGACACAAAGACCCCTAAGCTCACAACATTAAACAAATATCCCTGAATGCTGTTTACCAGACTGGCAGCTCTCGGTCATTCCTCCCACATAGAGATTGTCTTAGCATCTTCTTCCTTCACCATCCGCTGTAACCTTGCCATCAGCAAAGAGACACTCAAGGTACTCCATTGTGTGCCACTTGTTACTGTTAAAAAATTGAGCCAAACTGGAATTGAACCCCCAGGAAGTCATCACAGGCATGTGGGTCTTATGAGAATGAATGTTCTTCTTGTATGTCACGTGCTCTGGTTTTATATCATTGCTGTCAACAAATACCACTGGAATGATACCAACTGAAATTTGGTCAGTTTAAGTAAGGAACAGTCAGTAGTTAATGATGTAGATACTTCTCTAGTGAACGGGCCTCAACTTGAAGGGAGAGAAAAGGAACAGCTAGTCTGTGAATCATTTTAATTCTGATTAACCTCCATTCCCATCTGCTTGTCCTGTCTTTACATTTTCTGCTCTGCCAATTTGGGGGGATTAATTGGGTGAAAGAAGTATTGCTCAGGTCCTGCAGGGACTGACTTATGAATCGTCCTGTGTCCTGAGTGGTTAATTGTGTCAACAAGGCTAGACCACAATGTACCTTTTCTTGTCAACCACGATTATGATACTACGAAGTTATTTTACTCAGATATAATTGATGTTTAAATTGGTAGACTTTAAATAAAGGAGATTTCTTTCCATGCTGTGGATGGGCCTTATCCAGCCAGTTGACGGCCTGACCAACAAACACTGGGAAATTCTGCCACAATACTATAACATTGTAACCCTGACTGGGTTTACAGCTTGTAGATTTTACAACCAAGACTACAATATCAACTCTAGGTAAACTTCCAAATAATTTTCATGAACCAATTTCTTACAATAGGTTTGTCAATATCCATGTATGAATGGATGAGTTCCAGCTCCTATAGGTTCTGTTACACTTACAATGACTAACATTTCCTTTTCACCTGCCACATTCTGCTCCTTTGCATCACATCTTCCCTGGTGAGTACATAGTAATTGAGTCCATATCCCTTGTTTTCTGATGGAAGCTGAGGAACAGAGAAGGTAAGTTCTGACCCTGGGTTCCTAATATCTGAGTCCTAATTTTAACTCCAGTCTTCAAAATTGTATGAAGAAGTGACCTGACATACCAGTCTTGATGTCTTGACCTTGGGACTAGTAAGAGGTACATATGGATTCTGCTTCTAAACTTGACAAGGCTTTCAAAGCTATTATGCTAATGCTTTTACAAGAATCCATTAGCTTTGACCACAATAATATTCCTAATAAAAGGCAAATTAGCAGAAGTAAATTATTCCGAAGAATTATGAGGACATGAGAAGTCTTCCTCAACCAAGCACAGAAATTTAGTAGGGTATTTCTATAGTTACTTTAATTCATATAATTTTCTCTATGAAAACTAATATTATCATAGTAACACAGTGTTGCAGTCAGCTTCTTGTTGCCGGCACAAAGAACCTGACCAAAGACAGCTTGTGGGAGAAAGGGTTTATTTTGGCTTATAGACTCAAAGGGAAACTCCATGATGGCAGGGGAAATGATGGCATGAGCAGAGGATGGACATCACCTCCTGGCCAATATCAGGTGGACAACAGTAACAGGAGAGTGTGTCAAACACTGGCAAGGGGAAGCTGGCTATAACACCCATAAGCCCACCTCAACAATTCACTGCCTCCAAGAGGCTCCAATTCCCAAATTGCCACCAGCAGGAGACCCAGCATTCAAAACACATAACTTTATGGGGGACACCTGAATCAAATCACAACACATAGTTACTGACCTTCCCTCCTGTAATTATTAGTGTCTATAATGAAGGCTAAAGCCATGGGCATGTGAGGAGTTTCTCATTAAAGAAACAAAGGTCATCTGATAGAGGCTTTTCTCTGCTATAGACATGAAGCCAGTAACCAATGTCAGGGGTCCAGTAAGTGGTCAGAAGATGAGGCTGAAAACCAAACAGTAAGTGACAGCTCTGTTTTATCAAGTACAGTAATGCCTCCATACCTATTGGTATCGGTTCTGCCCTGACAGACTCAACAGTTGAACATTATTGAAAGAATAACAAAATAGAGAAGACTGAGGAGATCTGGGATCCATCAAGATGACAAGAACAGATAGCCAATTGCCTAACACACGACATGTCACCTCTACCATATCTGCCAGGTTCCAGGAGACATTGCAGAGGAAGCTATGATGTGAGTACTGTTCTCACTGCTAGCCTAGAAACAGCTCCAGGGAGATGGTGACAGACAATGTGGTCACTCAAAACTCATCTAAGCAAAAATCCAGAGGCTATAGAGAACTCAACACTAAATCATACTTTAAACACTCCCACCAGGGCTCAGGGAACTTAGGAAAGAAGGGGCAGAAAGAGCTACAGGATGGGTAGGAATATCCCCATTCTCTCTCTCTCTCTCTCTCTCTCTCTCTCTCTCTCTCTCTCTCTCTCTCTCTCTCTCTCTCTCTCTCTCTCTCTCTCTCACTCTCCAGAAACTGAGGCATTCATGACCCTACAGTGAATCCCACTAATCCCACTAAGGAGGGCCCTCTGGAAAGGGTGTGTAGAAGTGGGAATATGAGTATAACCTTTTAAAAAATTAAGTTAAATTACATTTAAAATAAATAAATTAAAAATTAGATCCACACAAACTTTTTTACACAGGTGTGTGTATGTGATGTGTGTGTTTATATGCTCATGTGTGTGTGAACACAAATATGAGTGTGGGTACATATGGAGGCCAGAGGCCAACCTCTTAATCACTCTCCATATTACTATTTTAGACACATTCTCTAGCTAAATCTGAGATTCACCAATGCAGCTACACTAGCTGACCATTCAGTCCCAGGGGTCTTCTTGTCTCTGCCTCCCCAGTGCTGGGATTCTAGGCACATCTCACCTCACTTAGCACTTTACATGGGTACTGGGATCTAAATTTAGGTCCTCATACTTGTGTGGCAAGCACTTGGCCAACTGAGCCATCTTCTCATTATTCACTGACAGTGCAACTAGAGAGGATTTAAAATATATGAAAGGATATGTGTAGGTTATATACAAACCCTATGCTGCTTTATATGTGGAGCTGAGCATAGAGAATTAGGATGTCTATTGGGACTGAGAACTGATCTGCACACACTGAAGGATAACTGTGTCATTAAACCAAGTTATCCAAAAAACATTTAGCGGGCTTCATTGCACTTAATCATTTAAACAGTATATAATAGGCCTTGATATTTCCTCTGATTTATAGATGAGGAGGCTGAAGATCAGGGAGGCTGTATCTAGTCCAAAGTAGCTCAATTAGTCAATGGAAACCAGGCTGTCCAACTTCCTCACCCTGAACATTGAAAACAGTTCTGTTTATTTTTGGACATCTTAAGAAATGTCCAAAATGAGCCACGCAATGATCCAAAGATCTCAAAACTGCAGATCAAGAATCAATAAAAAGGAGCAATAACGGGAACCAAGTAAACCGCTGGAGGAAAGAACCAGCCACTCTCCCCAACTGGTACTTACTTCGCCTGAGGTTTCAGCCAAGTCTTGCTCTTTAAACACTGCAGCTGATAGTGGAAGACAGGCCTTTAGTCACCAGTCATTCATAATGGGATACCCGCCGCTGCCAATATATATCCTGAAATGTGTCTAGATATAGCTGGCAGTATCATTGTATCCAATGTAAAGAAAAATATCACGATGATAAAAGGCAAAGAGTAGGGTCTTACATCAAATAGATGAGACTATAATATCTTTTTATCTTGCAAGTAATTATCATTGCCAGCTGGGTATTTATTGCCTTCAAGTTTTTAGACATGTGACTCTTAGCAGTGAAAAAGAATTAACCTGAATATTTCACTAATGATTTTCAGAAGGGGCTTGGGTTATCAGGTCTATGGTAGAGGGAGGTATCAGAGATCTAAGGCAAACAGAAACACCTTGACTTACCTTCCTGAAAAGCACATAATAGTCTCCAAGCAAAATCAAATAGAAAGACCAACAGAAAATGAGAAGAGTGTGTTAGTCAGAGTTCTCCAGAGAAAACCCAGTGGTACATATAAAGACACACATAGAAATTGGCTACGTGATTATTGAAGCTCAGAAGACCTATGATGTGCCTACTTCTGCCTGCTTTCCTACTTGGCTACTCAGCAGATTAGTGCTGCCCATCCCCACTGGTGAAGGTGACCTTCTTTACTCATTTGACTGAGTCAAATGCCAATTTCTTCCAGAAACATACTCATCGTCACATCCAGAAATCATATCTCACCAGTTACCAGGCATCTCTTAACCCAGTAACATTGACACATAAAATCAACTGCCACGGGGTGTGTTTAACACCCTATGTCCTTGGTTACCTTCTCACTGCTGGAACAAAATGCATGATCAGATGCAGCTGATGGGAGGAAAGGATTTATTTTGGCTTACAGTTTCCAGGGGAAGCCTTCATGATGGCAGGGGACAGGATGGCATATGAGCAGAGGTCATCAACTCTGCCACAGCAGGTGGGAAACAGCAGCCAGAGAGTGAACCAGACACTACTAAGTAGAAGCTGGCTCCAACACCCAAAAGCCCACCCCCCAAAACACTTTCTCCAGCAAGGCTCCACCTCCCAAATTACCAGCAACTGGGAAGCAAACATTCAGAACACACGAGTTCATGAGGACATCATATTCAAATCAGGACAGGCAAGTTTCTGCTAGATGGTACAATGCATGGATGCTGCTGACATGTAGCCTGACTCTCCATCGTGTGGGTTTGTCCCCTCCTGATCTAGAGAAATCCATAGATCTCCTGCACAAGTATCCCACCCAGCCAGCAGGGGTGTGATGGTGGGAGCTGCCACCAAGACCAGGCAATGGCAGCCTGTGAGAACACAGCCCTGTGAACCACAGTGACAGGCTCATTTAGAAACAAATTAGGGGTTAAGTAAAAAGTGCATGACAGAGGCAAAACAGAGTTTCCCTTTCCCCCTTCCTGTCGGTTGGAATTAGAAAGTGCCTGTGAGCAGTGGGTGTCAAGAATATGAACGTGAGATGTCATTTTGGCTGCCTCTAATTGAAGCCAGGATAAATGGAGTGGAAAGGCAGCGTCTAATCCAATCAAAATATGAAAAAGGTATTTTGACATGTAAATTACAAACTTCCTGTGTATTTTGTCTCCCCAATTACACCCTCCCCTGTCATGTTTTTAAAATTATATCTTAATCTCCCAGTCTCCTAATAATTATGTCATCATTTTTGGGCCGTGAATACTGTGTAATGGTATTTTATGGGATATGCCATTCATTATTAACTAAACTCACTTTTGGTCCCTGGTGATACTATATCTCACGGTGTTCAAATATGCCTGGTGTCAGCTCCTGCTTTGTAAACGCTTTGCAGTTCCACTCTCTGCTCTTGGTGACATGGGAGTAAGTGTGTGAAGCACTTCGGGACATTCGATCTGACTTGTCAGTGTTTTATGTAGGAATACCTGACACTTTTGTGTCTTTTTTTTTAATGGATCGGGTGACTGGTTTAAAATATAAATCGTCATTGGATTCATTGAAAGTGTCACACTCAGAGTTGAACTGCAGTTCTTAAAGAAATAGCCCATATTGAGCTCACACAACTGACATCACCAAAGAAGCCAGATAGAAAAGAGGAATGCCAAGCCGACAGGCAGAGAAAAGTTGTGCTGTGGTGGTGAGGACACAGTAAATATTCTTTTAACAGAAGAACCCATCCGTATCACCTAGCCTATGGCTCTGGGCTTACAGGCAAGGAAAATTCTAGAAGGCTTTCTCTAAGTCTCTCTGTTCATTGAGGAAACAGAACTGGGTCCCGCTGGGCACCAGCTGAGCTGTTCTTGAATCTCATCCACCCCCACCCCAGTGATCCAGGGTACATTCTAAAGGAAGTCCATTGCATTCAGGGCCACTGACCAACTCACCAAATGGTTTGGGCCTTAAAGACAGCCAGTGAAACTGAAAGTCACTGTGTAGCCAGTTTTTCTTTCAAAGACCAGCTTTTACTAAGGCACTCCCTCAGATTCAGAGTGATACAATGGGACCAGAGAAGACTTTGGGCTCAGCAAGATGGGAAAAAAAACTCTCACTTTCTGGCCCATTCCTAGGTGTCTCTTGTAATGGAAGAGGACTATAGGGAATTCAGCCAAGTGTTTGGTGTGGTAACTAATGGGGTCTAAGATGGATTATGACCAGCTCATGCACCCTCTTCTGTCCATTCTCTGGTCTACCCTGACTGGCAAGTCTATTTAATGACCAAGCTGCTGGCTCTGGTGGCTTTGCAATGCCTTCTACTCCTAGACATGCTAGTCCTTGACAGTGGGCAAGTCACGTGAACACTCTCGCTTAGCCCGAGTGCACCCCCTCTTTGGACAGGAGATCAAGTCACACCTCTGACTCAGATGGAAACAATGCTATTTCCTCTACACTTGTATTACTAAAAGTAAGCAGCCAAAAGGAGAATATTCAAGCTAAAGTCCAGAGTCCTGGTTTTGTGTTCCTATCCTGCCACTCATTCATCTTTTGGCTTTATTTTCTTGAATTTTTAAGTGCATAATAAAATAACAAACTTCCCAGACCTGAGATGAGGTAGCTCAGCCCTAAGTATAAAAGGTATCGCAAGACCACCAGAACCACCAACTTTGTCATTTTTATTATTTCTTTTCTGAGGTAGGGTCTCGCTCTAGCCCAGGCTGACCTGGAATTCACTAAGTAGTCTCAGGGTGGCCTTGAACTCAGGCATTCCTCCTACCTCTGCCTCCTGGGATTAAAGGCATGTGCCACCATGCCTGGCAACTTTGTCATTTAATAAATAGATTTATGAGTCAGGATGATTGGTGAGACTAGAGCGAGGAGGGTCCATGAGTGAATCATAAAATATGGATAGGTTCTTAGATCCCATTAGTTACCACACTGAATGCTTTGACTGGATCTGAAATTCATTGTTCCCCTGTTGCAAGAGAAAGAACAGACCCACCTAAGAAAGGGCCAGAATGAAGTAAGCATTCTTCCCACTGACGTCTATGAGCACAGTAAGTACATCTTTGCAGTTTCACGTTCAAGTTTTCAATTACTTGAAAAGTGAGTCAAACTCAGTCTAAAAGCATGAACCAAAAATTAAAGCATAATGCATAAGCTTTAAATAACTTTTAAAATTTTATTTATTTATGGACGTGTGTGTGTGTGTGTGTGTGTGTGTGTGTGTGTGTGTGTACAAGCATATCAGGGCCTCTTGGTTCTGTGCAAAGGAACACCAGATGTCACTTTTTACATCTGGCTTATGTGGGCAGCTAGGGAACTGAACTTGATCTGGCTGGGTCTTTAACCACTGAGCAATTTTCCCAGACCCTTAAGTAACCTTTATTCCAGAATGTAGTTACAATTCATCTATTGTTTTGTTAACCATTGTTGTTAATATCTTATGCAAGATTCACAGAATGCACTTACACAAACCTAAATGGCTATGACATCATTAGACAATGTAATCGCGCAGGAATACAGCTTCATATGTGGTCCATTGTTGACCAAAGCATCAGTGTGCAGTACATGATACTGGAAATAGAATTGAATACTCTGTCATTTCAGCCTTGAACAGAACCCTTGAATAAGATGAGGCAGCTATATATTGGGGCTTTGGGATTGATACCTTCCCCTATTCAGCTATGACAGGATGTTTTGGATTCAGTAGCCAGACAGCAGCTTACTCTTTGCACTTCTCCAAATAGCATAATGTTGGCCCTCGTGCAAATTCAGAAATGACAAGGAAATGGTACAAATTCAGAAGCAGAAACACAATTTAACAGGAAAATCAATCCCAGTTCAAAACATAAAGTGAGATAAGCTTCGGGGAGTTGCCAACAAAGTAACAAAGTCTTGGTTGTTCTAGAAAGTTCATAAAAAGGTAGTTGGAAGCCCATCCACCTAAGTAAGAGCAATACTCAGATAACGAAAGAAGAGTGGCAGTGAAATCTCTTCCTGACAGTTGAACCACAAACAGTGACCTTAATATATTGGGAAATGTAAATGACATAAATGGCCCAGAGAGATGGCTCCTGTGTGATCTACTTCTTTAAGGACCCATACCCCAAACTTACCAGCACCAAACTTCAATTCTGTTTGTGTGTGTGTGTGTTGTTTGTCTTATCAATTCCATAAGAGAGGTTAAAAATATGCAGTTCAAATTAGTATTGCAAGCATCAATCACTAGTAAATACATTACCTGCCTATAAGAAAAACTGTTGGTCTCTTAGTGATTGAATTATACTTTTTAACTTTTTGTTGACAACCTCCAAATACATAGAAAATATCCCATAGTCAGAATTCCCTTCCACCACTCTCCCTTTTTTCCTCCCCTTTAACTCCTCCAGTGAGTCCCTTCTTTCCAACTAGCCTCTCTCTACTCGGATGTCATCATTTTCCCCTTCCTATTATGTAGGTCATGTGTATGTAGTGTCAGCCACTGAGGTCATGAATAACATGGCCACTTTGTGACTGCACACAGTCCTCCCTTCCTTTGGCTTTCACATTCTTTCCTTCTCCTCTTCCCCAGTGGTCCCTGAGCTTTGGAGGGTGTGATAGAGACGTCTCACTTAGTGCTGAACACTCCACTGCTGTTTTATGCCAACCAAAATGCCAGATAAATATGTATGTCAATGTCCATATATTAAAGCTACCTTCTTTGGGTTAGAGTGTTAGAGAAGCTTCTCTTTTGAGATGAAGGTAACCACTGGGAGACTCAAAACTCATCAAAGTGCTGAGAAAAAATCTGTTAGCGGAATGAAGCACTGAGATAACTGCTTTTTAAAAACTTTGGTAGGGAGGTCATGAGCCCTAGGGGAGTAATGTCTGCTGCTGTCTGGCTAAATACATATATTATGCCCACCAAACTGCCTATAAGCCCCCTTTTTTAATGATCATACCCATATAATAATGTTACTCTCAATTTTGGCTAGAGAAGCTTCTCTTTTTCAGATGGCAGTGACCACAGGGATAACTCAAAAGACACCATATTGCTGAGAAGAAATGATAGTAGAGTGTTCCGCACTGAGATGCCTCTATCTAACTTACTGAGGTTCATCTATTTCAGAGGAGGTGGCAGAAAGATTGTAAGAGCCAAAGGAAGGGTAGGACTTCTTACCATGCAAACTTACAGACACAAAATAGCCTTGATATTCATGATTTCACAGTACCTGATGATATCCACATAATGGGAGGAACAGATGATGACACCGAAACAAAACAGAGACCAATGGAGAGAGGGAAAAGATATGAGGGTGAGTGTGGAGGGAATAATAATGGCTTATTGTCTATAATTATGGAAGATAGCAATAAAAAAGTTAAAAAGTAAATATATGGAAAAATAAAAACTAATAAAGCATTATTTATAACATAATTTATATTCTGCCTCAAAGTTTAAAATGACATCAAGGATGCTTACAGTAAAGTATGTAATATAGTTTGATAAAAATAATTTTAAACAAATAACAGTTAAATAAAGGGAAAATTGTGGAACTTTGAAGCTGCAGATGAATATAGGTGGCAGAGCATTCTCAATGAAACAATATACAAGTGATAAGAAATCACTTCAAAATTCATTAAGAATCACAGGGTCAAAATACCAAGGGGCTGCGGATATAGCTCAGGTGAATAAAATGATGGCCTAACATGCATGAGACACTGAGTATGATGGTGCATGCCTGTAATCCCAGCACGTGAGAGGTAGAAGCAGAAGGTGCACAAATTCAAGATCATTCTCAGCTACACAGCGAATCTAGCCTAGTCTTAGGACCCTGCCTCAAAAACAAAACATAAAACAACAAAAAAGCCATCAAGTGTGGAAAGCAAACAATGATATCTACGTCTTGACACTTGGGAAGGTTAAGTGGAACATACCTGTAAACTATTGAGATGGTTCATTTAAATAAATACATAACCTATGAGTGATATTTTAATCATTTATAGTTCTGAGCCTTTAGTAAACTGTTAATCTAAGGGTCACAGAGGCATTTATTTCTTTATTCACTTTCTTTAAAATTTCTATGGCAATAAAGTTTCTAAGTAAGAGGAGATGGAGAGAGGAAAAACCTACCCTAAAATACAAAAATATGTCCCAGGTAAAGATGATATTTTAAAGAGATTGACCTTATACAAATTTGGTATAAAGAGAAAAGCCAACCAGGCAGATTAACATGTCAACAGAGTTCAAGAGCCAAGAGCATACCAAGTAAAGCCAGAAACACTGCAGTGGCTCCCAGAACTGAGCTCAGAGAAAGCCCTTATCTGGCTTTCCCAGTCCTCTGCCTCCAGTCCCCAGCTGCTTTCACTTCCCCAATGGGATCCCTGCTCTCACACCTCCAAGCCTCATCCCTTATCTCCTCATCCCTTCTTTACTAGGTACTCTTCTAAGGTATATAATATTATTAAGCAACATACCCTTCCCAGAAACCTCTCTGGGCTCCCCAAACTCCTGTGCTCTAGGCTTGGTTAGGTATTCAGAAAACTGCAGTCACTTAATGTGAAAAAGAAAAGAAATAAGCACAAAATCATTAACTCAAATTTATCTAGTAGTTTAGCTCATTCTGAATTATGGAATATAGCTGTTCATTGCTATGCAAATCTCTAAAAGGATTCAGGACCACAGCGGGATGGGATCTTCCTGTGGGATCAAAGCCAGGCCTATACTTACCAGCCTCACCAGGGAGGGAGTGGCTGAAGCAATATCAACAGCGTCTGAAACGCTAGGTGTCAGAAACACACACAGGCAAAACATTACAGTTATACATAATAAAGTGGCTCCTGCTGGTGGCGGCACTTACACCAATGCACAGCCTAAGCTCCTTTGACACAGTCTGTTTAATAAGCACCACCTCAGCTCTGTCCCTGCTTTTATGACAGGTCAAATAAAACTACCACAAAGCCGCATGGCAATGTTGCAAAGACCATTACAATTAAGAAGCCATTTTTCTTTTTGTTCTGGGGCTACTGAGATCTCACTGCAGGAAAGGAAAGCCCATATGATTTGGTACGAATTTACACACATGCACACGTTCTTTCCCAGCATGCAAATGCAGGGGAGAAGAGCCATGGGCAGGAGTTCATCGTGCAGACAGATCATTTGCACATCCAATTACGTGAGAGGAGAAATCGGAAAATCCAATTACTTCATCTCAGGTACCAGGAGTTGTTATTTCCTCCCAGACTTATTTGCAGGATGGAAACCACCTTGATCGACCATGCACACGATCCAGTATTGCACATGTGCATCGCCTTACTGCGTCATCTGTGTGGGCAACGCCTTACTTGCATCCAAGTTGAACTCTTCCTCAGGAAGTGTCCTTTTTTCTTAAAAATTTAGATATTTTCCCAGAAAAAAAAAAGAATCATCAGAGAATGAATTATATTGTTATTATTTCACTAATGGGCAGGATTTTAACCCACTTATCCTGCCAAGTGCTTTCTTTTATAATAGGTATATAACCATGTTAAAATGACTAAAATACCTGAGCAATGACCATGTCATACCAGCATTTTTTTCACTCTTCTTAATGAATTAAATGAAACAACACATGATTGGATAGAAAAAGCCCAGTTCATGCTTACACAGCTCCTACCACATGGCATGTCAAACAGATCCTAAATGATGGTCAGAAATGACAACTGACCTTTTCTAACAGAAACTAAAATCAGGTGTGAAAGTAGTTTTGAGAAGAAGATGTTTAGTGAGATTAGGAGAGGAATGAAGTTGGGTAAGAAGGAGTGAATATGATCAAAATGCATCACATACATGTACGAAATTGTAAAATCAAAATAAAAATTGAAAAAAGAATTACAAAATTAACAGAGGCCTTGTTGTTTCTCCAACACCTCATTGGATGAGGTGCCTTGCAATGAACTGGAGTGCCTTCATCAATGCCAAAGTTTTCACCTAAAAGGACAAAAAACACAATATTTTATGAAGACAGCAATTCTAATATATGCACATAAATAATTTATAAAATATCCTAGAACAATACTTAAGAGATTTTAATGCTTGGGACTTTAGTAAATTTTCAAATTTCCTATCATCAAAATAACATCTCTGCTAGGAATAAAAGACTAGGTCACACATGGACACCTGTTTATGTAATATACCACACTACTAGGCTATAGTAGAAAAATCATATGGTTATCTCAGTAAATATAAATACATCTTAGCACACTAGAAGCAGAAAGGAAAGAAAGTTTCTTCAATAAACAAGGTGTATATATACCAATATCCAAACACAAACATTATCATTTGGGAAAAATTAAACACTTCCTTTCAGTTGGACATATACAAAGAATTACTATTATTACTGATACTGCTTGACATAATAGTAGAGGTACTGGCTTGTGTTTTAAGAAGTGATAAATAAATAAGAGGTGTTAGAATACAGAAGCAGACTGCCATTATCTTCAGTCAACCTGTTTCTTATCAATAAAATACAACAGAATCAATAGACATGCAATTATACACACCAATATTGTTCAGGAAGCTTTCTAAATGCAAAACAACTGATGAAAAATAACATAACTCTACATAAGCAATAAACAACTAGAAAAATATTTTTTCAGAAAAGTCATAATAGCTTCAAAGTATAAAATATTTAGAAATTAAGGAATGCACAACATTTCTATTTGTACAATAGAGGTAATAACATTAAGCTCTAGTATTGAAAGTGAAGACAGTTTGACTGAATGGATAGAATTTATTTTTCTAGACAAGACCAAGTTAAGGACATGGAGCTACAGGATCAGGAACTACTGATAGGAATGTGAAGTGGTCTGGACATTTGGGAGAGCCATCAGATTAACTGTCCCTATGTTCCCTATGAACTCCACACTCGTTCACAGGGAGAGTAAGAATGGCCATCACTAAGTGTTTGGACTTCCCTGGCAGTCTGGGTGTCCACACCTGGATGACATCATGTGCCAGGTATAAAACCCTGAAGCCACTGTAAGCAAGAGACTGGGGGTACACACAGCAGTTCGAAGGGATCTCTGGAGCATGGCACTGAGTGGGAAGGGAGACAAGACCAGAATGAAGTCAATCGAGTTGTACTGGATGTCAATTAGAAAGCAGGCTCACAAATGACAATGCATATTTCACAGCAATGCATAATAATAAACGGTACAGTATAATGAAAGATAAGCCCCATCGCTGTAAAGGAGTGAATGGGAGAGGTAATAAAAGTGACAAATGGAGATGACATAAATGAAAATTGAATGAATGAATGAATGAATGAGTGAATGATGATTCTCAACTCTGATAGTGATAAATCCTCCAGGAGCTAAAAAGCGTTAAGGAAGCCTCACTTCTGATGTCATTATATATTCCATTATGATTTCTATTTTCACTACCAAGCCAATATAGTAAATGTACCTGATTTTTCCCAAGAAAACAGACAAGTCGTTCAAGAAAGCCTATCACTCCCGTAGTTTCCACACTGCAGAAGAAAGGAATCATAATCACGTTCCATATAAGAACAATTACAGTCTTTTTAAAACATACTTTGAGTTGCCCTTTGCCCCATTCCAAAGTTTTAAGGTATTGCAGATACTGGAAGGAAGGAGAGAGCAAGACAGGCTAGGAAATAGACAGACAGGACCTATAAGAAATAAAACTAATAATAATAATATTATCATTCCCTAACCAAGTGAAAGAAGTGTCTAATCAAATGTACAGCATGAGAGGAGGCCAATTTCCAAGTTCACCTGTGAGTTCACGTGTCTGCCCCATGCGAATTGACTTGAAAGTCCACGTCAAACCTCTCTTAGACTTGGGGATGAACTCTCAGGACTGTTGCCTGGCTGGTTCCATCTGTGTGGCTCTACTCCCATCTACTGATAGAAGCCTGCTACTTCTCCAGGAGCTCCGCTTCTCAAGACTGGTCCTGTGAGCTCTCCTCTGTCGCCTCTCCATTAAGACTAGACCAGGAGGATTTACTTTGGTCAATCACTCTACCTGGGAGATTTTCAGATCAGTGTATGTATGTGTGTGTGTATGTGTGTGTGTTCCAGGAGTAATTAACAATATTCTAGTTTACCAACTAGTGAGTTACTGTTTTCCTATTATTTCTTTCACTTTTGATAATCAAAGTAAAGACAATTATCACTTGAAGCCGTTTCCTCTTCTTTCTTTTTCTTTTTTTTTTCCAAGAGGGGTGTGAGTTTAATTAGGAAAAAAAATCACACGTTTCATGTATTTTACAAAGCACATCGTTATTCTAAATGTGTTGTCATCTAACAGATTTTTTTCTTTTTCTTTTTATGCATCAAGGATCACTTTCCTCTGCCTAAGGTGTGAGGTGCCTGTGGCCAAAAATGACATTTAAGAAGTGGTCAGGAGCCTTCCTGAGGGGGGTGGGGGGTTCCCCAGCCTAGGGCAGTAGGAAGTGAACTGACCGTGTTTCAGAGTATTGGCATGATTGTTCAAATTTGGCTGGAAAAAGTCCTTGCTGAATCATCACTTGAGTCCTTACTTGATTAAATGACTAGGAATCCAGGCAGAAATTATAGTAAGTTTTGGTAGGGTGTATTCATTTCCATGAACAATTCCCTTACCCCACAAAGCAAAAAGCAAGTCAATTCACCTTTAAGTTTGGTTCACAAGATTAGTTTAGTCTGAAAGAAATGAGATGTCAGTTTTATCTTGATTCATCACAGCTCTTTAATCAAAACCAATGCCTCCTCTCTCCCTCCCTCCCCCATTTCCATCAAGCACTGACCTGAAAACCGACACAGAGCTTCCCTGTACAGGCTGGATAATTAGGAATTTGGTTGTCCCACCTTCAGCCCTAGAGAAAAGGGGATGCCGGAGATGAGCAAAGAGGTAGCCTCTTTAAGAAGAAGGGTTCAAGAGAGGGGTCAGTGGTAATTACTGAGCAGCAAGAGTCAGGGTACACCTTGGACTTTATTGTTCCATAAAATGTCTGGAGATTTATACCAGAAAGCAGACAGCTTTTGCCTTGCATGGCGAAGCGAGCTAAATTAGCCAGGCATGATGAACTAAAGGATGATGACTGCACTACCCAGTCCCTCCCACTAGCTGGTGGCCCATCTGGGGTAACGGGGGTTGTATCTTATACCACCTAGATGTCACAGGTTCAAGTCCACTGTGAAAGGAAAGAGAGACCTTTGAGCTAGTAGAGGATTATCACACCAAGTCACTGAAGATGCTACTGTTCGAGTAGAAGAAGGAAATGAACAGGGGACTCCGCCACCCCTGGTGCTGATCCCAGGCTTGTCATCATCACAAATGACTAAAGCTCAGCTCAGGAAATAATGGCTTATTCCAGAGCAGGAAGGGGAAACATGTCTCAACAAAACTAAGAAAGATTGCTGAAGGCTGACTGGGTGGAGAAAAATACTGATATGGATTTCTTTTGGAGGGAAACGTTTATTAGAGGGGGTTAGTATGCTATGGTAGAGCATGATGGGATTCTGGGGTTGAAGTTGAAATTCCAGGGAACAAAGGGAAGTGACCCTTTTATGGGTTTCTGGGGGGACCCCAGTGGTGTATCTGGACACAGACAATGTGAGAGAAGTGATGGAGGCAATGGAGAGAGAGGGAGTGAAGAAGACCTCTGGTCCTTCGAGGCCTCTAAATGAGAGGAGCTATGCTGCCTGCTGCCCTGCTCAAGGCAGGTGGCATCTGTGAAAGGCAGCAAGGCTCTAAAGAAGAGAATGAAGTTCTAATTCAAGGTTGCCCTGGCTCAAGCAGCAGGGCCTGGCCTTGCCCACCTGGCCTTGGGCTGTGTGCTTTAACCATCACAGTGGGGATTTTATTAGCTCTCCTGAGAAGAAAAGGCTGCAAGGAGGCATGGCCTGATTTATGAGGCCACAGATCTGAATCTAACAGTTGCTTTGGCTTCATGGGTAGTCTAGATGCTGGTCTCCAATGTAGAAATTCCCTAAAGGAATTTGAGTGCAAGGATGAATCTGTGGATGTCTCCACACACAGCCTCTCTGAGCCCAAGCTTTCTGTTCCTAAGACAGAGACAGTAGAAGTACATTTCTTTAAATATTGATTGATTGATGAGAGACAAAGAGATAGAGAGAAAGGATGCACAAGAGAGTAGAAGTACATTTCTTTAAATATTTATTTATTTATTTATTTATGAGAGACAGAGAGATAGAGAGAAAGGATGCACCAGAGCCTCCTGCCACTGCAAATTAACTCCAGATGTGTGTGCACTTTGTGAACCTGGCTTCACATGGGTACTGGGGAATCAAACTTGGACCATTAGGCTTTGCAAGCAAGCCATCACTCCAGACCCAGAAGCACATTTTTTTTTTCTGAAGAGGATTAATTAAGGAAAGTTGGGCAATTCTGGGCAAATCCTAGGAGCCCTAATTGCAGATCAGAGCCCTGGCAGTAAAAGTTCTCTTCCCCCTTGGGCCATGGTGTTGTCAGAGGCAAAATGTGGTGACTATCTTTTATAAGCTCTACAAACCCTTCCAGCTTTTTCCTGGCTTAACTTGCTGTCAGTCACCTGTTATACCTCTTTACAGATGAAAATTATATAATCCTTTGATGAAAGAATATTAGAGGAGATATAAGCAACCTGTATATCAAACAACTCAACATTTTCAACAAAAATATTGCAGTATCTCTTGGACAAAGATACAATGGGGACAACTGCTGAGGGGTTACTTTGTGCCAGGATCTAGGTGTTCCTTTAGAACTGACTGCACTCCTAGACAAAGCTATCATGACTATCTCATCATATGGATGGAAAAACAGAGACATAAAGCTTTTAACCTCCTTGGATTAGTAACTGGTAAATCTGGAATTAAACCTGCTTTAAAAAAAAAACAATCTACCATAAAAATTTTCTATTTAGATTTGCAGTGGGAAGGGGCCCTGGTGTAACACACACTCACACACACACACACACACACACACTCACACATGCACACATACATATACACACACACAATGCACACACACTCCCACATACACTCATGCACACACATGCACACACACGCACACACAGGCACACATACTCACACACACGTAAATAAAAAATTTTTTAAATCTATTTAAAGTGTTCATTAAGTCCATTTTTTCATTTTCTCAGTCATACACTAAAAACAGTCTTATGTTTTAGAGTTTAATATACTGTTAAGAATAAATTAAGGGCTGGAGAGATGGCTCAGTGGGTGGGGCGCTTGCCTCCACTGCCTAAGGCCCCGGGTTCAGTTCCCCAGGACCCAAGTGTGCTGGACTCACAGGGTGGTGGCCCTGGTGGTCTCTCTCTCTCTCTCTCTCTCTCTCTCTCTCTCTCTCTCTCTCTCTCTCTCTCT
>PVHP010006799.1:0-58821 GCA_004024765.1 Zapus hudsonius | reverse complement strand
GGAAATGGGGATTTAGGGCAAGATGCACCGGATCCCATACTCTTGGGCTCCCAAGAAAAGATGCACTATGCGAATGTCTGATAGGGAGGCTACTAAAAATAGAAACTAGGCAATCCAGAATGGTCTATATGTGTTAACCTATACTGTTCTAACTCTCCAATGGAGATTGTATTTGTATTTTCCAGGATATAGCGAATGATCTGTGGCCCATATAACTCTACCACCCGACAGCAGGCCAAAAGATGGGACCATGGCAAGAGATGAGCCACCACAGTCATATTGTGGAGGATTCAAAAAACTTTTAAAAAGGAGCCTTAAATGAGGTTTAGTACAGTTGCTACCATTGGAGAGAAATGGACACATCTGAGAAATACTTACAAGGTAAACTTGCCAGAACTTGGGAAGAATCTAATATGGGCCAAACATGGTGGCACATGATTTGAATCCCAGCACTTGGGAGGCAGAGGTAGGGGGATTGCCATGAGCTCAAGGCCAGCCTGGGCTAGAGTGAGACCCTGCCTCAAAACAAACAATCACACGTGGTAAACCAGATAACAAGGATGGTACCCAGGCTGACTGGGGTCATTTGGTAGATAGATGTTGGTGTCATTCACCAAGATAATGAGACAGGAGGAAGTAGGTTCCCTCCTTCTCTGGGCCTTACTCTCTTCTATAATCCTTATACCTGTCATAAACTAGATTTCTGCTTCCCAGAAATGCAGAGACAGAGATAAGCTGAAGGGTTCGCAGAAGCAATTAGTTTCCCAAGAGCAGAGGCAAAAGATTATGAATGGCGAATTGCCTGCCTGACTGTTCCTGTTCCGCAGCCCTGGAGAAATGTCAGTGCTCTGCCAGACTGAGCTCCAAGAAAAGCCTGTGGTGTGTATAGTCCCGGAAGAGAAGAGCAAAGACAGATACAGCCTTGTTTTTAAGACTCACACCCAATGGCTTGGGTGGAGCTCAGTTGGTGGAGCGCTTTCCTGGCATGCACGGGCTCTGGATTCAATTGCCAGCACTCCATAACCAAGGTATGGTGGTGTACACCTGTAATCCCAGCACTTGACAGGAGGATCTGTAGTTCAAGGCCAGCCTGGGATACATGAGACCCTGTCTCAAAAAGCTCCCTACATTGTATTTTATAATAGAGACCAATTATATGTTGAGGATTTTCTGTTTTTTTTTTTCAAGGTAGGTTCTCACTTTAGCCGAGGCTAACCTGGAATTCACTATGTAGTCACAGGGTGGTCTTGAACTCATGCTGATTCTCCTACCTCTGCCTCTCGAATGCTGGGATTAAAGTCATGCATCATCACACCTGGCAGCAACTTTTTATGTAAAGGACCACATACTAAGTTATCTTCCACTCTGTGCAGCTCTGATAGTGCGGCACCAAGGCAGCTGTAGAAAATGTATAAACAAATGGGTACATTTCAATAAAACTTTATTTAAAAAACAGGCAGTGAGCCAGATTTAACCATAGTTTGCCAATCCATTCTATAAACTGATATTTGATTAAGCAGAAGTATAGAAATTACTTGGAACTATAACCCACTTGAGGCAAACTTTCCCAAGCGGCATATCAAAATCTGAAATAAATAATTTTACAAATCTAAACCTAAGTTTCTTTGACTCCAATTCTAGTGAAATAAGGCAGGGATCTGGAACAGTGCTGGGCAACCCCTCCTCTGTGGGTCATGTTGGTTTCTTGACCTCTCATCTCAAGTGCAGGTGCATTACCTACGTGAACTGGAACGTCTTCTGACAAATGGCCTCCAAGCTGTTTCTATCTCTTGTCGCATTTTCAACACTTACTTCTGCTGTAGAAAGATACAATGAGGTCATTCGCTTTATTAGCTATTTTTGATGCTCTTGGTATTCAAGAACCATAGTTGGTAAAGAATGAAAAATTATCAAGTACTGGGCTGGAGAGATGGCTCAGTGGTTAAAGGCACTTGCTCCCAAAGCCTTATAGTCCAGTTTCTATTCGGCAGCACCCATTCTAAAGCCAAATGCAGAAAGTGGTGCATGCATCTGGAGTTTGTTTACAGTGGCAAGAGGCCCAGGTATGCTCATTCTCTCTCTCTCTCTCTCTCTCTCTCTCTCTCTCTCTCTCTCTCTCTCTCTCTCTCTCTCTCTCTCTCGCTTGCAATTAAGTAAAAATATTTTTTTAATGAAAAATTGCCAGGTGTGGTGGCACACACCTTTAATCCCAGCACTTAGGAGGCAGAGGTAGGAGGATTGCCATCAGTTCAAGGCCACCCTGAGATGCTAGTGAATTCTAGGTCAGCCTGGGCTGGAGTGAGACCCTACCTCAAAGAAAGAAAGGGAAGGGAAGGGAAGGGAAGGGAAGGGAAGGGAAGGGAAGGGAAGGGAAAAGAGGGCTGGAGAGATGGCCCAGCAGTTAAGGCACTTGCCTCCAGTGCCTAAGGCCCCCGGTTCAATTCCCCAGTACCCACATATGACAGACCCACAAGGTGGTGGCCCTGGTGCTCTCTTGCATGCTCTCTCTCTCCCTCAATATCTCTCTGCTAGAAAATGAATAAATAAAATATTTTTAAAAAGAAAAGAAAAGAAAAATTACCAAGTACTATGTGTGTTTTCTAAAATTTGTCAATTTTTGGAAAAAATTGGTCTAGAACTTGAGACATTATGCATGTTTGTATATTTTTGTTGTAAATGATAGAAGCCTGAACTCAAGTTCATGCAAGTAGGTATAGTCATGCCATAGAACAATGTTTCATTAAACAAAAGAACTCATATGCAATGGGCCTGAGATTATATGGAGCTGAAACTTTCTGTTATTGGGCCCTTCTCTGCATTCCCTATGTTAATGTACTTGAATATACAGATAATCACCATTGTGTCCCAGCTGTCTGCAGCACTCAGTATAGAAGCATGCTGTGGGGTTGTAGCCCAGGAGCTACAGACCTTTCCACAGGTTTCACGTAGACCATACCATCCAGATGTGTGTGAGTAGTTTGCGGTGTTTGTAAAATGACAAAATCCCCTATCGATACACTTCTTGGAACGTATGTCCATGGTTAGGAAGTCATGACTGCATATGATTCACTTATATACAGTCAGAGGTCAGAGCTGAGCTGGCCTCTCAGCTCAGCTCTGACCTCTGGGACGGTATCATTCTCAGGGTCCACTTGGTGTATAACTTATAAAACAAGATGCAAGTGCTCAGTCTGTCATCAAATCAAAAACCAGATAACACAAAACAGCACTGTCATGACTTAGCAGAGTGTGTGTAGTGAGGTACTCAGTAGAAGGTGGCTATTTAGCGACTTTTAAAAAATTAAATTTATTTACTTATTGTTAATAATTAGGAACACTGTATGAGCAAATCTTGTGTCGGTACCTCCATTTTCCTCCTCCCTACCCCCAATCCACTGAGGGCCCTCTTCAGTGGGATTGCTGGAAAGCTCCATGGGATGGAGGGCTAGGAATTGTTACTTAGTGACTTTCGTCTTTCTGCCACAGCCCAAGCCAGGCCTGTCTCCTCCCTCTTCAACCACCTTATCATCTCCATCTCCCCAACCTGTTCCTCTTGAACCAACCCCCGCTGACTTTTCTGTGGACCCTGACTTGTGTGTCCTGAACGTTGGAAGCCAGCACCACCAGTTCCAGAACATCCTGCCATCGTGAGTTGCTATTGTTGTTGGTTGGGTCTGGATTTCATGGGGCTGAGATCTAGCTTTTGAAGAGGGGTTTTCAAGCCCCCCATTCTGCCTAGTTGGGCTTCTCCTCTAAGAACTCTGCTAATGTGCCTGTCTGTACCTAAAGGAGTCCAGCTGCACACATTGGAAGCATTGTTTTCTCAGGTTCACCCAGGCTCATAATATGGCTTTTGTCCCCCAACCCATGATCCTCAGCGACTGCTCCAGGAACAAGAAGTAATACCCCTTCCCTCATTAATCATTTCATTCATACCTTTTGGAGCCAAGCTGATTGGGCTTTCTCGGTGATCTCTTCTATTCCAGCTCAATTAGTTTTCAACTCCCCAAAACCTATATGTTACCTCCACTCTGCTCCCCCTTGCTCCCCTGGTTTCCTGAAAGTGCTCTCCCGCCACGCCCTGACCTCGGATTTGTTTCCTTCCTGCCTTGGGAAACAGTCACTTCTCTGCAAACTTTATGAATGATGAAGCCTTTGGCTGCAGGGGTCACAGGTGGATGGCAGGCGCCTCCCTCGGTCCCGCCCCGCTGAGTCAGGTGGATCGATCACTCGGCTAATCCTCCTCTCAGGGAGCAGGGTCCCCCTTCGCTGGTATTCTCTGTCCTGCTTCTGGGGACGGGGGTGCAGAAGGAGGAAACCTCTTTACCATGAACTCTGCCATGGCAAGCCTCGAGCTCCCCAGCTGCCCGGTGAGTGCTGATGGGGGAGGTAGAAGGGGAGCTGGAAGGAGGACCCAGCAGGAGCTCAGACAGGGGTGTCACCTCAGGTCAGCACTGCAGGGCACATTGTCTCTGAGCCCTGAAGGGTGAAGGAAATGCTGGAATGGGGAAGAGGTGGGCAAGTGGGTTTCCAGACGAAGCAGGCATCTGTTGCTTCTGCTCCACTCACCAGCTTGTCTCTGCACTGCAGGGAGACGTCTAAATGTTTGTGAGCTTTCCAGAAGCCTCTGTAAACCCAAGGGAAGGGAAGCAGAGAGACCAGGCCCCTAGATGCCTCCTAAACTTTGTTTTCTTCCTTACAAGCCAGTGCAACAGGCTGAGCGATCAGGTCACAGCAGTCCATGGGGTGGGGCTCTCCAGCTGTTCCTGAACCCTGGCCCCACCACCCTGTCCGACCTATTTATTTGGTCATCCCGAAATAACAAGGTGGACTGAGTGGAGAGCCCTCATCTTACAACTACCCACTGCAAGGGCAAAAAGGAGCTCAGCCAAGGGGTCTGGTGGTTCGAGCAGAGCCACCCACCAACCTGGGTTAGGCTCTCTGAATCTCACTACCAGGTCCTCCCCACTCTGCTCACCTTCTGGGAAAGGGTCCCAGCATTTGGTTCTGAGAAAGTGAAGGGCCCTGAGAGAAAACATCTTCCCACCCGGCCTCACCCCAGGAGTCTTTCTGCCACACCTCTTGGAGGAAGAAGAAAAAAAATTAGAAAAATGTGTTGACTCCATTTCCTGAAGCCTGAAGTTTCCCAGATTTTGGGTTTTCGTGAGGCAAATCTCCACAGAGTCGGGGACCTGGCCACCTGTTATATGAACTTTTTCTTGGCGAGACATGAACATCTAATCACCCCAGGATAGGGACACCAATGGACAGACCAAAGTAATGAATTCACACAAGTCTGCTTGGCGAACCAGTTTATTAGGCTTACTTACAGGAACGCGAGTAAGGGGTTGTGTCCAGGAGTGTGAGGCACCCCAAGGCAGCCACATCACCAAAGAGTTCCACACAGCATGGGTGACAACTTCTCCAGGGCCATCTAGATAGAGGCTCCACTTCACTTCACCTCCACACACTATACTTTTAAAAAGGAAGTAGCTTTAAAAAATATTTTATTTTGAGAGAGAGAGAGAGAGAGGAGCATGGGAGTGTATGGGTCCACTAGGGCCTCCTGCCACTGCAAACAAATTCCAGACACATGTGCTACCTTATGCATCTGGCTTTACTTGGGTTCTGGGGAATTGAACCTGAGCCGCCAGGCTTTGCAAGCAAGTGCCTTTACCCACTAATCCATCTCTCCAGCCCCATACTCTATTTATTCTAGCACTTTCCAAGACCACATGCAGCTAGGGTAGAATTGCAGACAGTATAATTCAGGGAGGTCAGGTGAGGATTTAATGACCCTCCACACTTATCCTTCTAAGAGGCCTGAACTAGAGGAACTCTTGGGAGAGAATGGTTGTTACGCTCACCAGACAGTGTTCCACAACACTCCAGTTCTTAAGTTCTCTTCATCCCTTCTTCTTCACTCCCACATATTTTTTTAATCTAACTTAATTCTTTTTTATTATTTTATTTTTTAAAACTTTTTGACGACGTCCATAAATATAAACAATATACCCTGATCATAATCCTTTCCTACCACCCTCCCTATTTCCCCTCCCAAATCCCCCCTCTACTGAATCCCTTCTTTCCAGCTACTGTCTCTTCTACTGTAATGTCAGCATTTCCCCCTCCTATTACTCAGGGCTTGTAGGGTCAGCCACTGTGAGGTTATGATATCAAGGACACTTTGTCTGGAAGGCAGTATTGGAAGCAGTCTCCCCTTCCTTTGTTGCTTACATTTTTTTTTCCTGCCACCTCTTCTGGAAGGGTCTCTGAGCTTCAATGGGTGTACTTAGAGATGTCTCAGTGCTGAACACTCCACTGCCACTTTTTATAAAACTTTTTATTGATGGCTTTCATAATTATAGACCACAAACCATTGATTCCCTCCCCCATATCTCTTCCCCCTCTCAATTAGTCTTTGTTTTGTTTCAGTGTCATCATCTTTTCCTCCCATAATATGTAGGTATTATCAGGCACTGTGAAGTCATGAATATCAAGGCCATTTTGTGTTTGGAAGTTTGTGTTGTAAACAGTCCTACCCTTCCTTTGGCTCTTACAACCTTTCCACCACCTCTTCCACAACAGACCCTGAGCCTCAGGAAGTGTAATAGAGATGCCCCAGTGCTGAACACTCCACTGTTGTTTTTTCTTAGCACTATGGTGTCTTTTGTGTTATCCCAGTGGTCATTGCCATCTGAAAAATAAATTTGCAGGGAAATAGATGTATCTGGAAAGGATCATACTAAGTGAGGTAACTCAGGCCCAGAAAGCCAAAGGCCACATGTTCTCCCTCACATAATGGCACAGCCAGTAACCACAGATTATTACTAGAAAAACTTCAGTGTCAGGGAGGGGATACCTTCCAGTGAATTGTTGGCCAGGGAGGGTCTAGAAGCCCCCAAAACATTACAGGACATTGTTAAGGCTCTTTGTTGCCCACCAGAATGAGATGGTAAAACCCTCTTACTGAAGACCATACATGCTTGGGCTGCAGGTCACTGAGAAATCAGTCTGGAGGTGAGCAGGAAACCTCCTCCCTGTTAACCAGCTGACAGAAAGATGGAAGAAGATACGGCTGCAGGCAGCCCTATGGGAGAGAGAAGCCATCAATGGTGGTGAACAGCAGTGGAGCTTGTGAGCCTTAAGACTGGCCAGCCAGGCCACATGTGCCAACTGGGGCAATAGTGGCATGTCTTTTGTGGGGGAAACCAATTGCTCTCTAACTGGACTGGAGGGCTGCTCCATGGGAGGGAAAGCATGCTGGTACTGAAGACCTAGTCAAAACCCTACAATGGGGGAGGTCCTAAACCCTAGGGGAGGAACACCTGCTGTTGAATAAATATACCCAAAACAACTCTGCTCTCACTACCACTCTTTCTCAGCACTCCTGTGAGTTTTGAGTCATCCCAGTGGTCAACACCATCTGAAAAGAGAAGCTTATCTAACTAATGTGAGAGTAGAATTAATATATGGGCATAAACTTAAGTATGGAGAGGGCAGTTTGGTGAGAATAATGTATCTATTTAGCCAGACAACAGTAATAGTTTCCCCTCTAGGGCTTAGGGCCTCCCAAGCCTTAGGCTTTTCATTAAATTCTCAGTACCAGGCAGAAATTTCCTCCCATGGAGTGGGCCTCAAGTCCAACCAGAGAGCAGTTGGTTTCACCCATAACATACATGCCTCTATTGTACCAGTTGATACATTTGACCTGGCTGGCCAGCCAAAAAGCTTACAGGTTCCACTGATGGATATGACTGTTGATGACTTTTCTCCCCCCAACAGGCTGTAAAGCTCTTTCCAACATTATGACAGCTAGTCAACATGGAGGAGACGTCCAGCTCAGTTCTAGCTTGGTTTCTCAGTGCCCAAACATCTGGAGGTTTCAGCAGTAGAGTTTTCCAGCTAGTTATGGTTGGCCCAAGAGCCTTGGCAATAACCTGTAATGTTTTGGGAGCATCAGGGACCTCCCTGGTCAGTGGTGAGTTGTTCACAGGAAAGTTTGCCACCCTGGAACAAAAGCGTAAAGACCAAGTGTCATAGTCAGCCACATACCGCTGGGATGAACCTCAAAACCAGGCACAGTTATGGGAGAAAATGATTTATTGAAGCTACAAATCTAGGGGGAGTTCCATAATTATGAAAGAGGTTCACCCTTCACAGGTCCAAGCAGAGAGGGAAAGAGAGAGAAGCTATCACCACCACCCCTCCCCCCCCACACAGATAGAACAGCAAACTCAGCCAATAAGAGGAGAATTCCTTCTCCTTTATATAGCCTTAGTGTGGGGTCTTGCAACCCTTTCCCAGACTTGTTTGCTCCTTGAGTCTCTGGAATTTTCTTCCTGCACTGCCCTCCCAGGAAGGGATGTTCACTTCTAGCTTCCTTGAACTTCCTTACATCCTGTCCCCTACTAAGAGGCTGCCTTCCTGTAAACAACATCAGAAACGCACCCAAGATAATTAAAATGATCAAGTTGACAACAAAACCTAACCATCACACCAAGGCACCAAGATCACAAGAAAACAGCTTTATTAGCCAGCTAAGACTCAGGCAGAGTAATGTCCCTAAGCCTCAATTTAAGGTTTTTCACACTTTTTTAGTAAAGAACAGCATACCATACATAATTGGTTGTGTCTATCTCCAGGCAGGACAGGTTAGGAGGGAAGGCAGTGGGGGAGGTAGGCTCAAGGATGCTGACCAGCCTGCTGCCGGTGTTTCTTCCCTAGTGCCCCTTTAGCATCACACTGGGCTTCAAGGTGGTTCACATATGTATGTGGCTGTCTTTCTGTTTTGTGAGGGTCCTTGCCACATCCCCCTTTTCCTCAACCCCTGGCTCTGAAATTTTTCTAATCACAGCCTATGGCTTCTGGGCACATCATCCACCTCCACAATGTACTTTTGCGCCAATTCTCTTTTTTTATTTTTTAACATACATCTTATTGTCTAGTGAAGAAATTGGTTTCTATATGGCTTATTCATAAATCTTGAATTTGGATTAACCTTCCTCCACCCTCTACTCTCCTCCACCTTAGTACATTTCCCTCAGTATTCTGCTCATCTACTTGCATATCTACTATACTCTCCCCTTCCCTCCCTCCCTTACAGCCCTTTCTAGCTTCCTGGTCTCTACTACTGACTTTTATTCCAACTCACATACGAATCTAAACATTTGGATCTAGGATCCACATATGAGAGAGAACATGCAGTGTTTGACTTTCTGAGCCTGGGTTCATTCTTTTCACCGCTTCTCCATGAGCCTCATGGGAGTATTATAAATGTTTATAATCTATGACTGAGCATCAATCCATCATGCCATATCAACAGTATCAGGAGCTCGAGGTTATGAGTCTGCCCTACACCTCTCCTTATAAATGAAGAAGACCTTTCCTGCCATGACTGACTGAGGTTGACAGCCACCATGGGCGCAAACACAAATGTTTAGAAGGCAATTTTCCAGACACAAAAAATCCATTTAAAAAACCAATAGCAGTGGCCTCCCCACTGGGTCTATGATTTCTCCAGCCATGTACTTCTGCCCTGGCTTTCAGTGCCAGTTGATTATACCATAGCAGTCATGCTGACCTTGCACCAGTGGGTGCATCTTGCTAGCATTTTCATAGTTAGCCTGGAAAGGCCACAGCCTAGTAGACTGTTGGTGACAGTTCTTCCCCAGTAGCCTGCGTGCACCTTACAGCACTAGGAAAGCCAGCTAGTAGGTGGAAGCTTTTAGCTCCGGCCTAATCTGATTTCTCCATGTACTGTAGCCAAAGCCTGTGGTGGGCTTCAGGAAGAGGGTCTTGTCATCCAGTTTGGGCATGCCACCCACAGCAGTGGCAATAACCTTTATGATTTGTAGGGGCTTCCTTGGCTAATAACTTGAGGAGGTAGCCTACAATTTAGAGTTTATGACTTCTGGGAGTATTTTTCCCCACCCATAGAGAGTACCTTCATTCAAACGTTTTACCCATTGTTTTAGTGTTTAAAGGCACAGGCTGTTGTAGGACTTTTTCAGTCACCACTCTGGGTATCACCTGTGCCTTACCCAACCATAACGCTTCAGGAATTTCAGAGCTGTGCCCAGATCTTTCACCTTGTGGGAAGTGGGAACTAATTTCCCTTCTTTTTACATTTTTCAGATGCTTTTCTGAATCTGTAAAGCTCAGAGGTTAGCCCCACACCATCTAAATAATGCAATATATAGATATATAGCTTGTGAGCAGGATCTCCAAAGGCTCACCACTGTCCATTCCAAGCAAGTGCAAATTGGTCTCCAGGAGTCAGTAGCTAAGGGGATACTAACAAATAATGACAACAAGTCCCACACAGCATGAAAACATTCCATCCCTGGAGCTGGAGAGATGGCTCAGCAGTTAAAGGCACTTGCTTACAAAGCCTGAAGGCCAGGGTTTGATTCCCCAGTACCCATGTAAATCCAGATGCACAAAGCGGCACATACATCTGGAGTTCATTTGCCGTGGCAAGAGGCCGTCTATGCCTCTCATTTTCAGCTGTGATCAAAGGCGAGGAAGGGCACTGAGATTGGAGTTTTGAGACCACATGCCAGAGGGATGGGATTGGAGGAGGTGATCACGTGGGGCCAGGCGATCTGGAGGAAATGGACTCTGTATGAAACACAGATGATGTCAGAGGAGGCACAAGACCCACTGTTGCCCAGGGTCCCTGCTGTCTTACTGCACAAGAGCTGCTCCTGAGAGCTGGAGGCCTGTCCCTGTACCCACAGGAATGCAGTTGTAAGAAGCAGAGGAGGTTGCTGACCTTGAGCCTCAGTCTCCTCGGTGTCAATGGAGGCAGGGCCAATGAGATGGAGGGGAAACCCCAACAAGACAAAACTCTGCAGTCTCTTCCTAAGCTGTACAGGGCTGGGAAATGCCAGCCTCTTCAGAACACCTCTGTGATGAAGTCTTCCCCCAAGATTACCATCCACGTGTTGAGCTGAGAGACTTACCTCCAGCCAGAAGAGGAGATGGTGGTTCCTCTTCTCACACGGTTGCTCATTGTTGGAGGCAACAAAGAATTCATGATTCCTCCAGAAAGAGCTCACACACTTCCTTCTGCTACTCTATGGCTCACATGATCAACTCCTGGCAAGAGTCTCTCAATATTCTGTCCTGTCCTGAGATGGGGCATCTCCACTCCCATCCGCGATCCTGTCTCCAGTATCTCTGAGGTGTCACCCAGATCTGTGGGTGTCTTTAATGCACTAACAATTCAGAGCTGGCACATAGGACTCAGCATACCATGCCCACCTCTTCACATAGCTAAATTGAGGTAGCTCACAAGAAAAGACATGTTCATAAGCATTTGGGTGAACAAGAGAGAAAAAGACAAACCCACAGAAAGAGGAAGAAAACAAGGGTGTGTTTGGAGAAAGGCTTACTGAGATCAAAGGATTGTCTCAGGCTTAGGGTTTCATGAAGTCACACACTTTTTTTTCTCCTTATATTTGTTGGGTCAGGGTGCTCACAAATGACAAGGTAGGAACCTAAGGAGCTTAGAAACAGGAAAAAAAAATTATTGCCTCGGACTTGCAAGCTAATTGGTTCGGGACGTGACCAGAGCTGGGATTGTGTCCCGAAGTGGCGGTTCACAGGCTTTTTAAAGAAAAAAGCCACAAACGGGTGCTGGTCAGTGGCCCGAGGGAGGAATTGGGGATCGTCAGGTCAGGTGAGGAGATGTCCTGGGGTCCACTCTTAGGAACTAGTGGTCTCAGAATCAGGATGTTGGCACACTCTGCCATGGTGACTTTAACAGGATTGGTTGGACCCAGGGGTGGGGTAGGGGAGCAGGGACTTGCAGTTACAGTAGCAGCTAGAATAATAGTACATTAGTCAATTTGACATGGTTACTGAGGAAACTAGAAACAGGTAGGTTATTTTGACCTAGGTACTGGAGGAAACTAGGAGCTGATTGGTTGGGTTGGGGGCCCAGGACAGTTGGCAGTTTTCCTGGAACAAGGGGTTACAGAGAAGTCACACACCACACAGTGAGCACCCTATGACACTCCCACATTCTAGATGGGGAGTCTAAGGCTAGGGGAGGTTAAGCCACTGGGCTCAGGAGTGAGAAGATTACATGTCTTTCTTTTTTCTTTTTGAGGCAGGGTCTTGATGTAGTCCAGGCTGACCTGAAATTCACTCTGTAGTTTCAGGCTGGCCTCAAACTCACAGTGATCCTCCTACCTCTGCCTCCCAAGTGCTGGTATTAAAGGTGTACGCCCCCTCTCTTTCTCCCCTCTTTTCTGTAATTGTTTTTCTCGGCTGTCTTCCCCTTATGGACTCTTCTACACATTCACTAACACCCGAAGCACAACACTCCCTCCAGAAGATTCTGATACATCTTTGGTCAGCTCTGTCTGACTGAGAAAGGACAGACTTCTTTCATATATAACCCAGTACCAAGCAGCATCGGTCCATCCTTCTTTGAAGAAATCTAAATAGGAATAGCATGATACTGCAAAAAAGTCTAGTCAGTTAAAGGTAGGGATCAAACAAAGCCCGCTTGAGGCTCCTCCATAGTCATCCCTATATAATTGTTCATTTGCTTCACGAGCTCAATGACCACCAACTACAAACTAGGGTGAGGATCTAGAAGGTGTGGAACTACATACTAGGGTGAGGATCTAGAAAGTGTCTTCTGCTTGTTCCCAGCAGATGGGTGATGATGTGCCCTGTTCCTACTCTGATGGTCAAGGCAGGAAGAAGGATGGGCAGCATGAGCATTCCAGCAGCAGCCAGCTGGCCTATAGCATCCTGGACATACCACCATGGTATCTCTGTATCTTCTTGGGTATCCAGGTAAGACCACCCAGAAAGCACTGGGACCAAAGAAGTTCTGGGTCGAAAGCCTCAGGTCAAATTAGTTAGCAACTTCCTTTGCTGATGTGTGTCTTCCATGTTGATTCTAAATCTCTCTCTCTCATATATATATATCTCTCTCCAATTAGACTCTATGGATTCTCCTTCAGGCTGAACTGACTAGTCACTTTAAGGACAGAATTGGTCCACTTGAGTGTGGTCACTACTTGGTTGAAAGTCCACTTCATTTGGGGGAGACCCCTTGGAAGGAGGAGAGGTTCTAAGCCAAGGACCTTCCTAGAGAAGGCTTCTTTCTGCCTCTGCTTCTGTGAAGTGCTACTGTTCTCTAGGATCAAGAGGGTTATTTGATAACAAGAGGGAGTTATTCCTGATAAGTGGGATTAGTACTGTTGCCAGGCATGCTATAAATAATCAATAGTGGGTTCTTGGCTTGGAGAATCCCATGGCTTATATTGATTTTGCTGGTGATGGGTTGAAGAAACATTTGTTAAAGACTGTCAAGGACTGGGCTGGGGATATAGCTCATGGAAACAGTACTTGCCTAGCACATGTGAGGTTCTACCTTTAATCCCCCATATCACCCATGTCCCACAAAAAAAAACATCAAGAACTCAAATTCTTGTGTCACTTTCCAAGGAGGTCACAGCAGGAGCAATGGGAAGATCATCAAAATGCGCCTTCAAATACATAGGCATTTCTTCTCTGAAAACATCTATCACCCTCTTTCAGAGGGCAGCCAACCCCTCCACGGTTTGTCTGTGGAAGATGTTAGGTTAACCAAATAAAGAAAAAAAATAGTGGTGACTTTGTCTTTTAGTGAGAGTTCAAAGTTTCCCCTTCCTCCCATATACATTCCCCACACCCCACCAACACTCTTCCGTCAAAGAGAAGCGCTGGTCATATAGGTTGGGTTATTCTAGAACATTCACTGTGAGGATTGACCTCATGGATAATCCACTGGTTGGCTTGTCCCCTTGACACATGGCTGGTTGTGATGACCTGAGCTGGAAGTGCTCCTTAAAGAAAACCTGGCCATTTATTTCTCTTCCACGTTCTCTGTTCTATTTCTACCCATAAGGCTAGAAAGAGAGAGACATGGGGCCCTCTCCCCAGACATGAGGCTCTCTGGCCCAGGTGTTTTTTTTGGGGGGGTCCCGTCTATCCCCCCCTTGGGCCTTGGGGGATATGTTCTCTTATTGTCCTTCTCTGGCATGGTGGGGGCAGGAGAAGGGGGTCATCGGTCCTATTGAATTAGCGCATCTAAGACTCACTTTGCCCATGGGTGGCTGGGGCACAGAAGGGCAGGCTAGTGTAGTCTATGATACTTTTGAGGCTTAATTTTCTTAAGAAAAATCCACCTTTTCTATAACTTAATTTAGCTCACATTGAGGTTTGGGATCAAAGTGCCAAAGAAATAAGAATACAATTTGTTTTATTTTGTCTTCTTTGTATATGGGTCTTGCTCAGCATTGTGGGAAAAGGAGTGTTTGGGAGGATTGGGTGTTTCTGAGTCTTGTGGCCAAATTCTGCTCATTGCAACTCTTCATGGCACTGCTTTTCACAGGAAACTCACTTCATCTCTCTTCTCCACTCCCTCTCTTCTCTCTCCCTCCCTCTCTGTCCTCCTTCCTGACCTCCTCTGTCGCAGTTATCTTCTTGTTGTGGGGACAAAACATCCAACCAGAAGCAGCTGATGGGAGGAAAGGTTTGATTCCAGCTTACAGCCTTGAGGGGATATTTCATCATGTGGGGAAAGCATAGCAGACATGAGCGGTCACAGTTCCACATCAGAGGGAGGAAGGGAGTGTGAGTGAGCTAGCTCACACTGACAAGGGGCTGGATGAGAAGGTCTCAAGGCCCCCAGTGACAATCTCTTCCAGCAAATCTTCACATCGCACAGTCCCCACATCTTTCCCAGATTGCCACCAGCTCAGGACCAAGTATTTAAAACACATGAGTCGATGGTGGACATTCCAATCGAACTATCCTCCTTCAGTATTTTTTAATTTTTCCTAGCTCAATAGAACCAGTGGTTACCTGGTAAACCAGGCTTAATTTAAAACCAGGCTTAAAGCTTGGCTTAATTACCAGCATGTCCTCGTAGGATAAGGTAGAGAACTGCCCTGCTGGGCAAATCTGCAGTGGTACAGTCTCTCTCCCAATAACAGCAAGTCAGAGGGATTCTGTCTGGCCTGGAACATGAGTCCTGTGGAAATTCCAACAGTGACATGCCTAAGTTATCAGAAAAATGGGTGGATTGGAGCAAGGGAGAGAAGCAGCTGTTTCTGAATGTGGGGCTCCAAGGCTTGATTGATGTGAGCGGACATACTGGGCAGTTGGTGTGACCCTGAACACAACTGGCCATAGCCCATGATGGTCTCCTAGACTGGTCAGACTTCCTGCTCTGAGGTCAGAGTATGTGAGATAGTGGCCCATTCCTTGATGTTATCTATATCCTATCCTTGTCCATCTGATATATCCTCTTTGTAGCTGAGGCTGCCTACTATGGCTTCTAGCCTGCCCTAACCTCTGGACCTATTTTGTCCTGTCAGTGGGAATTCAGCCAGTCTTTGGACACAGCTCCAAGCTCACACTCTGGCTTTCCTTGTTAACACTTATTATCATGATTCTTCCTTAATAGATGAGCCTCTTGCCATGACTTTATTCTTTTTAAAAATATTTTTATTTATTTATTTATTTATTTATTTGAAAGCAGAGAGAGAGAGAGAGAGAGAGAGAGAGAGAGAGAGAGAGAGAGAGAGAGAATGGGCACACCAGGGTTCCAGCCACTGCAAATGAATTCCAGATGCATGCACCTCCTTGTGCATCTGGCTTTACATGGGTACTGGAGAATTGAACCCAGGTTATTAGGCTTTGCCGGCAAGCGCCTTAACCACTGACCCATCTCTCCAGCCCCTTATGTATACTTTTGATCCTCCCGGTTACCCTCTTTTCCCCCTTCCTCTCCCACTAAAACCCTTCTTCCCATTAGATTCTGCTTTCATGTGTTGTTTTCTTTTAACCCACTGACTTAAATTAGGGTCACTTGCATGATCATGGTGGGAGGTTATTTACCTGAGAATGCACAACCCACCAAAGGAAGGCCATGCCTCTCCTGTCCCAGAAATCATCAGTAGCCACTATTTAATTCTGAGAGGGGTGGAGTCATGTGGACCCCTCCTCATCTCTGCTGGGGTATTGACAGGCTCAGTCTTGTGCAGGAGAGCCCATTCATCATGAGCTCATGCATGCATGTAACAGACATGTCACATCCAGAAGATAGCAGCTCCTCCAGCTCCTACACTCTCTCCCCTGCTCCCTGTTCCTTAGAAGGTGTAGCTAACATGCCATGTATTCCTGATATGCATCTCACCATTAACCTCTTCCCTTTGCATAAAGATACTTCTGTATCCGAGCTACAAGAAGTACTAGTCCACAGTGTCATGCCATGATTAGGCCATTGAAGAAAGACAGAGAGGGAAAGAGAGATAGAGAGAGACAGAGAGAGATATTGGGCGTGCCAGAGCTTCCAGCCGCTGCAGGTGAGCTCCAGACGCATGTGCCACTTTGTGCATCTGGCTTTATGTGGGTACTGGGGAATTGAACTTGGGTCCTTAGGGTTAGCAGGTAAGCACCTTACCACTGTGCCATCTTTCCAGCCCATCCTATGGACTTGTTCTTAAGGCCCCACTCTGGTCCTGTCCTGCCTTCTAAGGCTTGTATCCTCACCTTGGTTTCTTTCCTGGGACGTCGCCTTGTTCTCACAGTCACTTTGACTAGGTCCCTGTTTCCTATGCCAAACCTTCCTACTGCCCATTGCTTGCCTGGATCTTTGCCTGTGCTCATGGCCATTCCTTCTGGAACGAACCTCACAGCTCTCACCTCTGCCTATGGAAACATATCCCTGGGAAGGGTTGGGCTACCTTCTTGCCTTGGGGGATGACCACATCTGTCTCATCTCCTCTCACTCTACCATAGCACTTCCTCACAGCCCTGGGGGGCCTTGTGGCCGTGCCGCTCATCCTGGCCAAGGACCTGTGCCTGCAGCATGACTCCCTGACCCAGAGTTACCTCATCAGCACCATCTTCTTCGTCTCTGGCATCTGCACTCTTCTGCAAGTGTTTTTAGGAGTCAGGTAGGTCAAGGTACTCTGTGTGGATTCTGACTTTGACCTGCTAGGGTATCAGGGAGGTCTGCTTGCCCTGTAGCTGGGGTTCTGGTTAGGAAGCTGGCAAGGCCTCCAAGAGGGGCACATGTGGGGAGCCAGCGCTAGATCCAGTCCTAGGTTCAATACTTGTCATCTGTTTTCACCAGGATACTTGATTGAAAGTAACAGAATTCCAGAGTAGCTTAGGTAAAATGTGTTCTTTATTAACTTAGAAGATCAAACCAAGAGAAAGACAGTGGATATGATAAACCCAGAGAAAGACAGGGCATGTGATAAACCAGAGACTCAAATGCCACAGTGCTTTCTGCTGTCTCTGTCTCTCTCCCTCTCCCTCCATTTTCTCCCTTTTTCCTCTCTACTCAGACTTGCCCTTGGTAAGAATACCCATGGAGTACTCCATACGCTCCCTGGGTAAATGTTAGCAAGTTATAACCCAAGCTAACAAATGGAACTAAACCATATTCCCATTATCTTATCTGGAAGGCCAGTTAAACTTAGATTTTTCTGACTTCATTCATGTAATTCTTCTGCTTTGGGGCCTGTAGTATAGGGAAGCCAGCCACCATCCTGGCTCTGGCTCCCCTCTCTTCCCACCCAGCTTTGCTCCAAATTACATGAATGGCCTCATATGAATGAATGTGGATACTGAACCTGCATATCCAAGCACCAATAACAGAGTCCCCACACAGCTGCCCCTGGAGGCTGTCCTTCCCACCCAGGAGTGTGGTTTCTGCTTTGAGCCAAACTGGCCTGGGAAAAAGGCAAGCAGATTCAAGAAGAGGTTTGGGACCATTTGGGCAGACAACCTGAGGGGAAAGGGAAGCATCTACCTTTGGACTCCTTCCTGATGGAGCCAGAAGGACTCTTGAGGTTCTCTCTTTTGGCAGGAGCACAGGGTTTCCCCTGTGTTTCAGCTTCCTGCACATGTGGGTCAGCCAGGCCTCTCCAGAGGACCAGAGCTGGTAGACTGTATGGCTGTATACAAGATGAGATTAATCATGAGAGTTGGCTCCTTCAGTGATGGAGGCTCAGAGCTCTACGGTCTCCTGTCTATGCGCTGGTGGTCTCGTCGGGCTGAGTTGTGGAGAATGGGAGGCCAGTGATTCGAGTCTGAAACCTGAAGATTCAGGATATCCAGGTTTCGGGGGCCAGAAGGAGAAGGGCACCCCAGCTTGCCTGTTCTCTTTAGATTCTCTACAGATAAGCTGATGCCTCTCCAGACTGGTGAGGGTTGGCTCCTTTATCTGCTGATTTAATGCCATTCATTTCTGGAAGCTCCCTAATGGTCACACTCAGTAATGGCTGATTAGCTTTCTGAGCAGGGGCACATGTTCATTCTTTGCTTGAGTAGACTGTTCACTGACTCTGAGGGTAGCCTAGAAAACCTGTGATGGTGATGCCTATAAAATGTGTCTGTGGTACCCCTTTCTCATCTTATACCTCCTCCTCCTCACCTTCTCCACCATTGCCCTCAGCTCCACTTCATTCATGAGACCTTCACACAGTGGCTTTGAGTCATCACCTTCTCAGGAAATTCCTCTTTGCAGTTCTCAACCTTTCCTGTTTACCTCCCTCATGGCAAGTTTATTTGTGCAGGGCCTCCTGGGCTTTTATTATTTGCCTAGCATTTAGTCCAAGGACAGATCTACATGCTAGGGTTTAAAAATGTTTATTTATTTGAAAGAGAGAGAAAAGGGGAGAGAGAATGAAAGAGGGAGAGAGAATGAATGTGCCAGGACCTCCTGCCATTGCAGAGGAATTTAAATGCACACATTGCTTTGTGCATCTGGCTTTACATGGGTATTGTGGAATCAAACCCAGGCCTTCAGGCTTTGCAAGCAAGCACCTCTAACCATTGAGCCATCTCTCCAGCTCCAGGTGTAGGTTTTATGTAACCTGAAACTGGTATCATTTTTGGTGTCCTCTTTAAGAAAAAAAATCACAGAAAATTATGAATTTAAAATCATGTTGAAATGAGATTTGTTTCAACAGAAAAAAGTAATTACAACAAAATATAAAATGTAAAAAGCAAGAAAAGACCACAAATGCCCAAAATTTCACAATGTAGGATGACTTCTTCCCATTGTGTAACTGACAGTCACTGATATTACATACCTCCTAAGGGTGTTATGGGTTCATTCTCATCAGCCACTCTTTGCAGAAAAGGAAAGGTGTTAGATAGTTCCTGCTGGCTGAGCTGCTTAGGGCTTCACACACAGACTGTAGGGCTGCTGTAGCCTTTACCTCACAGGCAGACTCTGGTACATTCTATTGTACATGATTCCCATCCAGAACTTTCCAAAGCAAAGAGCTTTCCAGCATATGCAACACCTGGGGGTCTATCCCCAGAGTTGCAAGAAAACAGACGACTTTCAAAATTCCTGGTGCAAGCTTGGTGTGGTACTCAGAGGCAGAGGCAGGAGGATTGCAGCAAGTTCAAAGGCAGCCTGGTCTATGTAGGGCGTTCTGGGCTAGTCAGGGCTACAGAGAAAGCCCCTCTCTCGAAAACAAAAGATGCCTGGTGCATTGATAACTGTGTGTGCCACTTCATTGACAACCAAATCCTTTCTGGCAACTTTTGTGGATTTGATGATTATCAAAATGTCCAGTAATATCACTGGTTCTATTCATTTCAAATCTTGTTTCTCAGCCAGCCCTTCCACACTGATTTGCAAGTTAGGGCCAGGTGCTAGAGGTCACCTTGATCTCATAGGATCTGGTCCTGGACACGTGTCCTAGCACTGAGTGACTGGCACAGTGGTTGTAGGGATGTTTCTGGAAACCACAATGACTGACTAGCAAAAAATTAATTCTACATGGGTATTTTACTGGCCTTAAACCACAAAAATATACCCTAGTACATTCTAGCAAAATACCTCCTGACTCATCCTTCCCCTTAGCCAAATCCTCAAAGTGATTCTTGCCTTTGAATGCCTTCTGCTGCAAGGTTTAGAAGTAGGGCGGTGGCCGTGGGGAGGGAGCTCATAGCTAACGGTGGCTGAAACCTTTTGCTTTACAAATGTTTTGAAGGCACATAGCTAGTGAACACATCACAGTCCTTTTTCTATGCCCTACACAGAGCCATGCCTGTGACGTCCCTGCAAGGTAAACCTGAACCTGTGTCAGGCCTATGCTGGTCTTGCCATGTGCTCCTGCCTGAGCTGTGCCCTGCCAGGCCCTCTCCAGGGCTGGAGATGGGTTTAGCTGTGACAGGATAAATTCATTTATTCAAATTTGTCTTAATTATGAATATCAAAGCTAGCTGGGTGTAGGTGGATGGGAGCCTGACCAGTTGTTTGCAGAGTAGTTGGAATGTTAACAGCATGTCACGAAGATTCTTTGCTAGTTTGGCCTTTCTGGTTTTTTTTTTTTTTTTTTTTTGGTGGAGGAGGGGTTTCAAGGTAGGGTCTTGCTATAGGTCAGACCGATCTGGAATTCACTATATAGTCTCAGGGTGGCCTCTAACACTTGGCGATCCTCCTACCTCTTTCTTTGGAGTGCTGGGATCAAAAGTGTGGACCACCACACCCAGCCTCCTTTCTGGCTTTTTGCATGTATATGTGCATGTGGTATGTGGGAGCACATGTGTGTGGAAGCCAAAGGTGGGTGTCTTCCTTCGTTGCTCTCCACCTTACTCTTTGAGACAGGGTCTCTCACTGACCTCAGATTGGGTTAGACTGGCTGCCCAGCAAGTCCTAGAGATGCTGCTATCTACCTCCTCAGGGTGGGATTATAGGTGTATGCTACTGTGTGCCCAGCTTTCATGTGTGCTGGGGATCTGAACTCACAGCCGTCACCTCATCCACTAGCCTGGTCTCCCATACTCTCCAACTGAAATCCCTTGTCCCCATGCTGCCTTCACAGCTCATTCCCCTGAGAGGAGAGGGTCGTTGTGGCTCAATCTCTGTCAAGTATTTCCCTTCTCCCCCTTCTTCTGTCACCATCTCTGTGAGCCCAGTTTTCTTCCAAATCTCCCACCAATGACTGAAAGGAGGAAAGTTGACTGTATCTCCCTTTCAGGACAGACCCCTGGCTCCCTCCCTTGCTTGGCCCTGAGTCTAAGACGCTGCAGCAGTCACATAGTAGAGCCCAGCCTAGATGCCTAGGAACCTCCCTGCCAGGCGCCATGGAGCGTTATGAACATAAAGCCCTTGCCCTTAGGATAATCACTTCCCAAACCTGAGTTGGTATTTATTATTTATTTTATTTTATTTAGTGTATATGGGCACATCCATACCACAGGGTGTGTGCGAAGGTCAGATGACAGCCTTGAGGTACTGGTTCTTTCCTTCCACCTTGTTTGAGACAGGGATCTCCCTGGCCCCATCTTCCATTGCCATTTGTGCTGAGGTTACAGCCACATGTGCCGTTCGGCACCGGGCTTGCTGTGGGTGCTGGGGCTCAAACTTGGGTCAGCAGGCTAGCAGACAAGGGCCTTTGACTGCTAAACCATCTCTCAGCCCCTGATTGGTGCTAATTGTAATTGTGTTTGAAAAGCTTCAAGTTTGGACACTAGTCCTGGCTTTGTGACGGGGCAACTTGGACAACTCACTTCCCTTCTTTAAATCTCAATTTCCTCATCTGATAAATGAACGAGTTGTGTTAGAAATATCCCAACATTTCTTTCATCTCTAATATTATTTATGGCATTAATGGAGAATGAGCCGTGTCAAATTTTAGCTGGGTAATTGGGAATGAGCCTGCCCATAGGCTTAACCTTCTGGAATGTTCTTTGAGAGGCACAAGCTTATTAAGAGTCATGGTTCAAGGAACTTTTTCACCCTCGTGAAATAAACTTTAGGACTAAGATCATGCTTATATCATTAGACTACAGTAGGGGTAGATATAAACTTGAACTTGGTTCCACTCATGGAAATGGGCTTCCTTCTCAGATCCCAGTGACCAAGTATCTGCCTGGGATGTTCCAGGTTGTGCTTTCTAGCTGAGGGATGAATCCAAGGCCAATTTGGTTATCTGCTGGCCAGCATTGAACACTGCTCTTTTCTATGTGAGAGAACGCGAATGCTGGTGTTGCTGTAGAATTTCAGTAGACCTTAACAACTTAAACCACATTATTAAAGAACGGCCAGAGGATGCCAAGAGACAATATCTGCTGATTTCAGCACAAGAGTGGGTAAGGCTCTGTCCAGTGCCAGGCCGGCAGCTGTAGTCCTCTGCCACCTGCACTGCCTGCCTGGTATGGCTCTAAGGCTCCCCGGTGCACCACCTAGAGGCCTTCCTTTGCTTGGTACTTCCTCCTGAAATTCATGTGAGATTGTAAAATGTATCACCATTCATTTCAAAATAAGACATTAAGCCTAGCATGGTGGCACAGGCCTTTAACTAACCCAGCACTTGGGAGGCTGAGGTAGGAGGATCACCGTGAGTTCAAGACCAGCCTGGGATTATATAGTGAATTCCAGGTCAGCCTAGGCTAGAGCGAGACCCTGCCTCAAAACAAAACAAAAACAAAAACAAAAGACATTACATTTAGAGGATTCGTGGGAGAAAAAACAAAATAGTATCTGTAATTCTAGATTTTAATTCTATTTCTGGAGTTATTTCTGATGGATTCTCCTCCTGGAGGGATTCTGGGAAATCTCTCTTCTCAATGCTGTACAACAAGCAGAGCACCCCTGCCCCAGAGACATTCAGAAGTTCTACATTTTCTTGCAAATAGGTGCCATGTGTGGCCCAGCTTTGATCCTTTAATCTTTGTCTTCTCTGCCTTGTCCCTGGTCTGCCCCTGTCCCTGGCTCTGCAGAAGGGCCATGCCTGTCTCATTCCCCTCACCCCCCCCCAAAAAAAGAGAATTAAACTAGTGAATTATAAAAAGTGCTCAGCTCAGTGCCTGGCATAGGACATTTATTTTTCACACAAAAAATAAAAGGATAGTATTATCAACACAATTTTGTTCTTGTTTTCCCCCTTAAAAATTAATTTTTTTTGGTAAACCAGGCATGGTGACAGATGCCTTTAAACCCAGCACTCGGGAGGCTAAGGTAGGAGGACTGCCCTGAGTTCAAGGCCAGCCTGGGGCTACAGAGTGAGTTCCAGGTCAGCCTAGGGAAGTGTGACCCTGCCTCAAAAAACACAGACAAAAAATAATCATTGTAATAAGCAAAAGTGTCAATAAATACACTCCTGCTTTAGCGCTTTAGCTTCCATGGATTAAATACACTTTATTTAACCACTTTCTGTTGAGTTATTTCAAGCTTATTACTGTTGTCACAGTGACCAGTGCTATTCGTGAACATGAAAGATGTAAACTTTACTTAAAGACAGAAAAAAAGACTAGAAGAAAGAAAAAAGAGAGAGAGAGAGAGACCAGGAGAAATGTTGAATGGGGAGTATCTCTGACATATGAATGGGCTCTTATCTGTGTCCTGGTAATGTTTATGTAGTTACAGATCAAACGGAGCAAAAGGTCAATGACCGTTTCTGAGTAGTGATTAAATTCACTCAATATTTTTATTTACCATTTACTTGTTCTCAAACAACTACTTTTAGAGCTACTATTTTAGAACTGGAAGAGATAATAATCATTTATTTGGTTTTTTAAATATTTTATTTATTCATTTTTCAAGGAGAGAGAGAGAGAGAGAGAGAGAGAGAGAGAGAAAGCACCAAGGCCACCACCTTGTGGGTCTGGCTTATGTGGGTCCTGGGGAATTGAACTGGGGGCCTTAGGCACTGGAGGCAAGTGCCTTAACTGCTGAGCCATCTCTCCAGCCCTTTTTTAAAAAAAATATTTTATTTATTCATTTTTCAAGCAGAGAGAGAGAGAGAGAAATATAGTTATTTTTTGAAGTAGGGTCTCACTCTAGCTCAGGTTGACCTGGTCTCAAACTCACAGTGATCCTTCTACTTCTGCCTCCTAAGTGCTGAGATTAACCCAGATATAATAACCATTTATATTTCCTAGGCAAGCATCAGGGTAATCCAGGATGTGTATTTCTGCAGATGATTAAATCAATATAAGCACCAGGGCATGTTTTGTGAGCCTATTCCCTCTACACCTGTGATGCCTGGGAGTTTAGGTTCAAGAACTGCCACTTAGCATGCTGAGAGGGGCCCTGGACCTCTGGTTCAAGGGTCCAGCCTGGTGACACAGACTTTGAGAATTCTTTTGTAACTTCATCTGCAGTGAAGAACAGAGGGAAACCTCTGTTTCCCTTCTGTTTCTCTGAAGAGCATCATGAATGCTCATAAAAGCAAAGGGGGCAGGCATACCTGTCTGGTAAACAGAGTCTCTTTCTCTCTGTCTCTCTGTCTCTCTGTCTCTCTCTCTCTCAACTAATATAAATGAAAACAAACAAAAAACAAAAACTTTGTTAACCGGGCATGGTGGCACATGTCTTTAATCCCAGCTCCCAGGAGGCAGAGGTAGGCAGATCACTGTGAGTTTGAGGCCGGCCTGAGACTTAGATAATTCCAGGTCAGCCTGGGCTGGAGTGAGACCCTACCTTGAAAACAACAATAATGACAAAAAAAAAAAAAGCTAAATTATTCCAGTGTTTTTTATTCTTCTGTTTTAATTTTCAGGACATTTTTTTTTAAATATTTTATTTATTAATTTTCAAGCAGAGAGAGAGAGAGAGAGAGAGAGAGAGAGAGAGAGAGAGAGAGAGAGAGAGAGAGAGCGCACCAGGGCCACCAACTTGTGGGTGTGGCTCATGTGGGACCTGGGGAATTGAACCCAGGGCCTTAGGCACTAGAGACAAGTGCCTTAACCGCTGAGCCATCTCTCCAGCCAATTTTCAGGACATTTTAAGTAAAATGTCTGAAGTTTTTTGGTGTGTGTACATGTATGTGGTATATACACATGTGTATACCCTGTACACATGAAGGCCAGAGATGATGGCAATTGTCCCCCTCGATGGCTTTCTCACCGTTTCCCAGCGACAGCCTCTCACTGAACCTGTCATTAATCGAGAGAGGTCCATCAGACCACAGTGAGTCTAGCTAACGAATGTCCTCCACTCCTTGTGCCATCTTGACAGTTGGGTGCTGATAAGCACCTTCTTCCCACTTAACCCTTCAGCCCCCGAGCTCCACTCTCCTGGCCTCCATATCTGAGGCTGGCTCATCTCTTAGTCTACATTAAAGCCATTGAGTTCTTAGTTCCTCTTTGGAGAATATGGTTTGGCAAAGGCCCCTCCCCTGTCCTTCACCATGGGCAGTTTCCAGTACGCTTGTCTTCTCAATGTGCTTAGGTTTCTTGGGAAGTAACTAGGAAGCTCAGAATTCTGAAAGTCTTCACAGGATCCCTGTTCTTTCTTGTTTCATGTGCTGGGGCTGCCATCTCTGAAGGGATGCAAGCACTGGTGTGTCATCTAAAGAGTTTGTTAAAAAAAATATGTCGTCTCAGGCTGGAGAGATGGCTCAGGGGGTAAGTGTGCTTCCTGTGCCAGCATGAGAGCCCTGAGGGAGCCCGAGTCTTCAAATCTCCAGATCCCACATAAATCTCCAGATCCCATGTAAAATAGCTGGGTGTGAACTCACGTGCCTGCAACCCCAATCTGGCAGGGGAGCAGATACCTGAGAATCATCGGGACCCCACAACCTCCAGAATCAGTTAGAAAGAGAGACAGACAGACAGACGGACAGACGGAAGGACAGACAGATAGACAGATGGACAGACTGACTGACTGACTCTGGGTCAACAAAGCATGAGAGAGAGAGAAAGAGAGAGGGACAGACAGACAGACAGGCAGACTCTGGGTCAACAAAGCACCAGGTGAAAGAACAACAGAGCTTGATACCCTAAGTTCCACTCCTACCTCCACAGGCGAGTGTAGGGGATGCTGTGAGTGTACACACATGTGCTACACCCCACACACACCACTACCATCACCACCACCTCACACATACACACCAAACAAACAAAAGCCTTCTTGGGCCCTCCCTGAGACCCCCCTGAAAGATCCAGATCTCTCAGGGTTCTAGGTGTGTTTGTCATGCACGTTAGTGTCTGGGAATCCTGAGAGGCTGCAGTGGGTAGGAGGGAAGGAGGGAAGATGAGGGCTCCTAGTTTCCTGTTTCTTATGGCAGCGTATCTTGAACTTGGGTAGATCATTAATGAGTCCACCTGTTGAGCTCTGGTTTGGAGGGTAATTCATGTGTCAGGACATCAGCAATGGTCATTATTGACGTCATGTGTGAACTTTGGTTTTTCTTTCAAGAAAGCACCCCCATCTTCTCCATCACCCCAGGTCCCCTGTCTTTTATCAAGCTTTGTTAACCTCGTTGAGATATTCAGGTCCAATCATGGCCGTCTAATCCCTGCCCTTTGTGCCTTCTTAGATCCAAAGGGACTTATTTACAGTTGATTTCCTCATACCTCATCTCTCTAGAATGCAGAGAAACCATTGGTAAGAACTTGGTAAAAAGGAAAACCCCAGGATGACTTTTCTGTGACTAACTTTTGACAAGGCAGGGTTACAGCCTGAACAGTGGGGTCCAGTCTTTTTTCTCCCAGGATCCATTCCAGGACATCATCCAGTCCTCTTTTGTGTGTGAGAATCACAAAGTGATAAGTGTGTGAGCACTGTATGGTAATTCCCATGATGCTACTTAAGGAGACAGGAGTGTTAGTCTTGTGCACTGAAGTGGAAATTCAGGTATGAAGAGAAGAACTGGCTGACCTGTTCTCATGGAACCATGTCTGCTCCTGCTGCCGCAGCAAAAGACTGGATGCTTCAAACAACCTCACTAGCAATGGAAAGCACAGTTCTCACCTGGAAACGGAATGAGAGACCTTATTTGTGAGCCAAATATGAGTGACCATGGCCTGCAAAACACAGATTCAAATAACTTGTTCCAATTTGGAAATGGTTGTAAATTTTTTTATAAAAATATTTTATTTATTTATTTTTGAGAGAGAAAGAGAAAGAGGCAGATATAGAGAGAGACAGTGGGCATGCCAGGGCCTCCAGCCACTGCAAACAAACTTCAGACACATGTACCACCTTGTGCATCTGGCTTTATGTGGGTACTAGGGAATTGAACTTGGGTCCTTCTGCTTTGCAGGCAAATACTTTAAATGCTAAGTCATCTCTCCAGCCCAAGTTTTTTAATATATATATATATTTTTATTTATTTATTTTCAAGCAGAGAGAGTTAGAGAGAGGAGAGACAGAGAGAATGGGCACACCAGGGCCTTGAGCTGCTGCAAATGAACTCCAGATGCAATGCACCACCTTGTGCATCTGGCTTTTACATGGGTGCTAGGGAATTGAACTCTGGTCCTTCTGCTTTGCAGGCAAATGCCTTAACCACTAAGCCATCTCTCTAGCCCAAACAGTTTATTTTTTCTTCAAATCCTGGTTGAGGAAAATGCAGTCTCAAAGGTCTCTCATTGTGAATCAGGGGTTTGTGGGATATAGTATTTTATGGGACATAAGGTTCTTTCAGGGTCTGGCAGAGGTTTGTCCCTGGGACCACTCCATGGGTAGGTGGAGAGTGGAAGGCTTTGGTACCTTTTTATTTGGAGGTGAGCTTCCAGTTCCAACTCTTGCATGCCTGTTAAACACGCTAATTTGGAAAGGAAAAAAAAAATGACGGCAGCCTGATAGTGGGAAGGAGGGCCTCTTTTAATATCTCCTCTCCTGCCAGGGCCTCAGCATGAGAACCTTCCCTTTGACATCTCAGGTCAAGCATCCCTTCTTCATCTCTGTCACCCTGAACTTGGGCAGCCCTCCCTCAGCATGGTGTAATGTCCTTCTCAGCACTCAGCCAGGGTTGCAGCCTGTCTCTCCTCACTAGCGTGTTGGTATCTGTATAGTCCTGCACCTGCCTCTGCTCACCCTATGCCTGAAGACCCATGTGCCCCCAGATCCCAAACCCCTTCTCCATTTCAAAGGAGTGGCAGGAGCAATTAGAGAGACGGGGAGAAGCCTGTCCAGAAGATAAGATGCTCTCATCTTACCTTGTGGGTATGATAAACTGCAAAGAGATGAGAGACAGAGGGGTGTCCCAGCTGATCCGCAGCATACATCCTGGCAGCAGTGTGTTTTCACTGCAGTCCTGTTAGAAGTTGCTCTTAGAACAAGAACCTGCTGCAGTTTGACTTCATGACTCAGACTTTCTGGCCAGAACTCTGCTACTTCCAGGGGCTGGTGCTTCCTCATTCAAGAATGAAGGCAGCTTTCCAGTGCTGTGTACTTCGAGGCCCTGGTACCAGACTCGTGTCCCTGGGGTCCCTTTGGTGGAGAAGCTGCCCCCGTTTGCTGCCCCCAAAGAGAACCCTCCAAAAAGCCTCCACATCACCTGTGCCCACCCCCTCCATGGGGACCAGCCGACGCCCTCCTCACTGGAGACCCTGGAGGCAGAGCTCAGTTCTCCCCAAATTATAAAGGTGGGAAAACTCAAAGAAATCCAACAAGGCTAGTGATTTCAGTGATATGGCGAATTGGCCAACACCAAGTGAATTGGTGAACACCTCAGAGTGTCATCATCCGAGAAGATAAAAAAGCCACAAATTAGAAAAGAAATAAAGAGAAAATTGAAAAGAGAAACAACAGTGAGAGCAAAGAAAACACAAGTGGGGACCACTGCACTCGGATGATCTGAGAGAGAGCAGATGTCAGAAAGACCTGGGTCCAGGAAGAGCTCTAATGTCAACCCGAAGCAACTCCATCAGCATGAAAAGGAGAGAGAGAGAGAGAGAGAGAGAGAGAGAGAGAGAGAGAGAGAGAGAGAGAGAGAGAGAGAGAGAGAGGAAAGTGTGAGGAACAAGGGTGGCAACACCCAAGGTTCCTGGAGAGGCCGAGAAAGAGGTCATGGGTGGGGAGGAGGAGGCAGAGGAAATCCTCCATTGATGATTCTTATGTTTATGGAGACCATGGTGAAAGAACGGGATCAGCCATTTCCAACAGAACTCAATACCAGCATGATGTATTTCTATGATGGTGGCCCAGGCGTCCAGGCATCGCCTGTGTAAGCTTTGCTGAAAGAATACATTAAGTGTCAAATAGAGATTATTTCAGTCTAGAACATTTGGGATGGGATTTCTTTCTTCGGAGAAAGATGGATGAACATGGTTTCTTGCCTACTTCCTTGATCACTGGTTTTCACTGTGTTCAGGCACAAACCTTAATCTAATGTTAGAAGCACAGAAGTAGAAATCAGAGATGAGAAAATGAGAAAAAAAAGAACCGTAAAAATGGCCAATCCCTGGCCCTCTTCCACAGGATGTGCCACAAACTGACTCGTCTCAATTGATGATTGTCCAGAGTGGATCCCAGGCCAAGCCTTAGGCTCATGTGCAGTCCGGGTGATGGACCTACTGATGCCCTCAGATGTCATTGGTTGGGAATATGCAGTGGAATGGGTGACTCACTGAAATTCCATTGTAGATAAGGGCTCAAATCCCACTGCAGAAATGAAACCATCAAACTGTCGTCTCTGCAAGAATGTCTCCTCCCAACCCCAACCAGCACCAGCACAGTGGAGAGAACACCTAGACAATCTTGATGTGAGTCAGACCACAGGACTGCTGTTACTGTAGGAACTGCCCCTTTTGTACCATTAGCCAAAGCTATGTGAGCTACTTCCATTCATGCTGGGAATTAATTAATTATTACCACCGTGGAAGTACCGCATGATTCTATCTTTTCTTTCCGGGCATAGGCATGTGTACACAGGTCAATAACAGAGAGCAGAGAAGATTGAGTAGCATTTTCCACAATGTCAGGTCAAGTCCTTTCATACGATAGTGTTTGTTGCATAACTCACATGTCAGCGTATTACACGTGGACTATGTAATGTTATTGCAGCAGCTGGAGGCCCTGGCATACCCATTTGCTCTGTCTCTCTTCTCTCTCTGAATGCAAGTAAATAAATAATATTTTTTTAAAAGAAATAAGACATTAAAAATGAACAATGGTATTTTTCCTTATTCTTCAAATTTTTATTTATTTATTTATTTATTTTATATTTTTATTTTTTTTTTCAAATTTTTATTTTTGATACACTGGTAAGAGAGAGCTGCTTGCTGAACCCATTAAACCATAAATCAAAACTAAATGTTTCTTTAATTGATAAAAAAAAAAACAGTCACATGAATGGAAGCACATCTTTCATGGCCTAATGAAATGCAAATTAACATTTATTGAAGTTTCTTTATGTGACTATAAGACTAGAACAAAAATCAAAATGATTAAAAAAATCAAACCCAATGTTGGCAGGTTGTTAGTGGTACCCATTTCAGTGTTGGAGGGATGGAAATTAAAGCTACCAAGTCCCTGTCCTCACAGGGTCCCGTAATAAAGAAATGTCTAAGACAGCAGAGGCTCACTCATGTGATAGAACGTTTGTAAGCACAAGCAGAGCGTTGAAAGCAATCACCAAGGGTAAGTTACTATAAACTAGAAAGCCCCCACCCCATCTTTAGATGGATGAGTTCTAAGTTTCCTATCTCCAGGCCTGGAGATGGTCTGGTGTCTCTTCCTGCTTACTTCTGCTTCTGTCCAAAGTTGTTCAGGGTTCATAGGCATACCTTGGAGCTTGGAAGGGGTTCCCTGGAACCGGGAAGATAAGGGGCCATGAGTTGCTTCTATACTGAACAAGGACATGAGCTCACAAGGCCCCTTGGGGCTGGTGACAGGACTGTGTGAGGTCTTAAAGGTAACCATATCTTTCTCTCCTTCAGGCTACCCATTCTCCAGGGAGGGACCTTTGCTTTTCTGGCACCCTCTCTGGCCATGCTCTCTCTTCCGGCTTGGAAATGCCCAGAGTGGACTCTCAATGCTAGCCAGGTGAATACCAGCTCTCCTGAATTCACTGAGGAATGGCAGAAGAGGATCCGAGAGGTAATGGGGCCAGAGGATGGGTGGGAGGATGGAAAGGGCGATAGCAGGGTCTCCTAAGTTGCTCAGGATTTATTACCCAGCACTGGACAGGCAGAGACAGGGAATCACTAGGGCTGGCTGGATAGTCTAGCCTAATTGGTGAGCTCAAGTTCAGTGAGAGATCCTGTCTCAAAAAATAAGGTGGAGAGGAACTGAAGAAGTCATTCTGTCATCAACTTCTGGCCTCCACACACACATACATGTACACCTGCCTGCACATATACCAACATGCACACACAAAAAATTTTTTTAAATTAAAAATAAATAAATAAAAGGTTTGAAACAAAAGAAACCACATGTCCTCAAAAATCTAAAACATTGGGCTGGAGAGATGGCTCAGTGGTTAAAGGCACCTGATTGCTTGATTGCAAAGCCTAACTGCCTGGGTTCAATTCCCCAGTTCCCATGTTGTGTTCCCAGACACACAAAGTGGAGCATGTGTCTGGAGCTTGTCTGCAGCAGCAGGAGGCCCTAGTGGGCCCATCTTACTCTCTTTCTCTCTCCCTCTCTCAATTAAAAAATAATTTTAAAAAATCTAAAACAGGTCTGGAGAAATGGCTCAGTGGTTAAGGCACTTGCCTCCAGTGCCTAAGGCCCCAGGTTCAATTCCCCAGTACCCACATAAGCCAGACCCACAAGGTGGTGGCCCTGGTGTGTTCTCTCTCTCTCTCTCTTTCTCTCTCTCTCTCTGTCTCTCTCTCTCTCTCTCTCTCTCTCTCTATATATATATATATATATCCCTATCTCTGTATTTCTCTGCTTGAAAATAAATAAAATATTTTTTTAAATGAGGAAAAATGTATTTAAATTTTTTTTAAAAATCTAAAACATTTACAATGTCCCTTAAAAGGTTTGCCAACTTCTTCTGTAAATACAGGCCCAGGGCAAGGTTCCACTTGCCCCGATCTAAGGCCATCTGTCATTGTCTGTTTTCCCCACATCATCCCAGAGTCTTAACACACTGAGCCACAAACCCAGTTCCATCTGTAGTATATTAATGCTCCTTCTGTTGACAAATATTTTGCACTGTGGTGTAAAGCAGAGAAAATTCTTTGTCTCAACCTCACTGATTGTGATGGTTAGGTTTTGTTGTCAACTTGATCATTTTACTTATCTTGGATGGGTCTCTGAGGATGTTTGCAGGAAGGCAGCCTCTCAGCAAGGGGAAGGATGTAAAGAAGCTCAAAGAAGCTAGAAGTAAACATCCTTTTCTGTGTGGGCAGTGCAGGAAGGAAATTCCAGAGACTCAGGAAGCCATTATTAAGTCTGGGGAAGGGTCATAAGACCCCACCCTAAGGCTATATAAAGGGGGAGAAATTCTCCTTGGCCCCCCTGCCTGTTCCCTATTCTGTGTGTGTGGCATAGGTGATGGGTTTTTCTCTCTGCTTGGACCTGTAAAAGAGGGCCAGCCTCTTTCACTGTTACAGAACTTCCCCTCAATCTGTAGTTTCAATAAATACTTTCCTCCCCCAAATTGTATCTGGTTTGAAGATTCATCCCAGCAGCGTGTGACTGACTATGACAGTGACTGACCAGTTTAATTTACTGGGCCTCTTGAGATAAAGGGCAGATTCCCCATGTCTCAATGAACTATGTTAATCTGCACACAGTTCAATTCTGCTAGCCCCCCCCCCCCCATGGCAGCAGGCTGACGGCCCATCACAGCACAAGTGACAGGTGACAATAGCAGGAGCACACCACCAGTGAGCTCGCTCACTGAGATGAAAGAAGCTACAGAGAGGGAAAAATGAACAGTGATTCTGTTTTGAAGATATAAACCGGGCGTGATGACACACACCTTTAATTTCATCACTTCTGAGGCTGAGGTAGGAAGATCCCTGTGAATTTGAGGCCAGCCTGGACTACAGTGAGACCCTGCCTCAGGGGGAAAAAAGCAGATAATAGTTGCAGAAAAACCTAGAAAAATTCAGGGGAGATATCCATCTTGTGTGTCGCATACACATGTACGTGCAGACCCATGTGCCCGTGTGCACACAGGCACAAGCCAGAGGAGCATGCCCTCAGCTGCTTTGCTTCCTTGAGTGGGGGCTCTCTGAGCAGCAAGCCCCAGCGATCCCCTAGTCTGCTCCCCACAGGACTGGCATGTAAGCACGTGTGAGCAACCCAAGTTGTTGGTTTGGGTGCTGGGGAATTGAACTCAAGCAAACCAGGCCATCATGCCTGCATGGCGAGCACTCCACTCTTACCCACTGCACTGTCTCTGGGGCTCCGAGGTGACCACTTTTAATGTCACCTGCCAGTGTCCCGACAGCTACCCAGATCCCACTCCTCACATTGCCAACACAGACAAGGTATTTTCAAGGTATAGCTGAGCTTCAAGTCAAGGGGAAGCGGTGCTTTAGGGAAACAGGATGGAAATTACAGCCAGTACCATTAGGCTTATTATGTTCAGATGAGACCCCAGGTCTAGAAGCTTGGTTCTAATGACCCATGGATCCTGAAAGAAAACCCGCTTTCAGTGAATGCAGGCCTGTTAGAATAGTGTTCCAAGCCAGTGAATTAGCAAGGAAACTTTTGTTGTTGTTGTTTTTATTGTTAGTGGGGTCTTTGTGGGGGAGGGGGGTTGAGACAAGGTCTCACTCTAGCCCAGGCTGACCTGGAATTCACTATGTAGTCTCAGGCTGGCCTCGAACTCACAGAGATTCTCCTACCTCAGCCTCAGCACTACCTCGTGCTGGGATTAAAGGTGTGTGCCACCATGCCCAGCCTACAAGAAAGCTTTTGAAAATTAAAAAAATTTTCTTTTTTAATTCATGTGCCAGGGGAGATGGCCCGGCAGTTAAAGGCACTTGCTTGCAAGGCCTGTTAGCCCAGGTTCGATTCCCCAGCACCCACATAACACCTCAAAGTTGTCCTTTGACCACATACCCATCGTACACACACAAATAAAAAAATTGTAAGGTTTTTATTTATTTGTTGGGGGGCATTCATGTGGTGGGCAGAGGACAACGTTGAGGTGTGTGTGCTTCACTTTCTTTAGACAGGGTCCTGCCAAGGAACTGCCAGACTAGCTGACTCCTGGCTCCACCTACCTTTGGGATCCCAAATGCATGTGGTGGGGAATTGAACCTCAACCAGCAAGCTTAGCAAGCAGTCCTTTAACTGCTGAGCCATCCAGCTAGCTCTAGCAAGGAAGCTTTTTATTCTGCTCAGGGCTCTGTGGGAAGCGTTGCATTTACATCAGATCTTCATGAAAAATCAAAAACTCCTTCTCTGTAATAATTAGATGTGGTGGGAAGTTTCATGGCTTCAGAATTGAAAACAGGCCCTGTCAATGTAATACCTGTGGTTCTTAGCAGAGAAAATATGCGGTATTTCTGGGGACACCTCCATATTCCAAGATATACACGACTCCTAGAGAATAAACTCTCTCTTCCTCTCTCTTTCTCTCCCTCCCTCTCTCATGTAGCCAAGGCATGATGAGGATAGCTTTGAACTTCTGAGTCTCCTGCCTCTTCTTCCCCAACACTAGGATTGCAGCCATGTGACCAGCAACATTTATTTTGAAGATAAACTCACAGATGTCAATTTTTTTTCACACTAGGAAAAATATACTGCAAGAGAGAAACAACTAAAATAAGAGATAATCAATTTGAAAAAGGCAATTAAATTAATTTAAGAGGATCAAGATGCAATAGAAACCACAAAGCAGAAGAAACTAACATTTGAAACTTGAAAACAAAACCAACTATAATTTTTTAGTACCAAAAACATATAATCATTGTTATTTTAAAATAAATTTAGGGGGGCTGGAGAGATGGCTCAGCAGCTAAGGCACTTGCCTCCAGTGCCTAAGGTCCTGGGTTCAATTCCCCAGTACCCACATAAGCCAGACCCACAAGGTGGTGGCCCTGGTGTGTTCTCTCTCTCTCTCTCTCTCTCTCTCTCTCTCTCTCTCTCTCTCTCTCTCTCTCTCTCTCTGCTTGAAAATGAATAAATCAAATATTTAAAAAAGAATTTAAAAAATTTAAAAATAAATAAATAAATTTAGGGCTGGAGAGATGGCTCAGCAGTTAAAGGCACTTGCTTACAAAGCCTGATGGCCCAGGTTTGATTCCCCAGTGCCCACATAAGGCCAAATTCACAAAGTGGCACATGCATCTGGAGTTTGTTTGCAGTGGCAGGAGATGCTGGCACACCCATACTCACTTTATCTCTGTCTGTCGCTCTCAAATAAATAAATGATTAAAATCTTAAACAAAAATAAGTTTAATGGTTAAACAGAAGTTAAACACAATTAAAAGGAGATTAATGAGTAGAAGGTCATCCAGAGGAGTAAGTCAGGAGGCAACACAGAGAGATAAAGAATGAGAAATAAAAAATTGAGGCAGAGCAACATAGGAGGAGAAAGAAAAACCCAACTTGCATCCAATAGGAATTCCTGAAGTGACAACAGAAAAACATGCAGAATTAGATAAGATCGACTGCTTAGAAGATGAAAAATGTGCATACTTGGATTAAACATGAGCTCATGGGGGTCAAAAACAGAAATTCACAACTAGGCACCTAGTAATGAAATGGTAATACCCAAAACAAAGAGAAAATACTAAGTTCAGTAAGAAAAGGAAAAGGATAAGAATTGGACCAAGGGTCGCCTTTTCACTAGCGACTTCAGAGGCTGGTTAGCAACATATTTTAAACTATGAGAAGAAAGAAAATATTACCACCCCAGAAATCTGTTCTCAGAAGTTGGGAAGTCTGTATCATGCAAGACTGATGCCCAAATAGACGTTTTTAAGTTAAAGATGGAAGAAAAGACAAGAGTTTAGTAGTCACAGACCTTTATTGAAATTGCTATCAGCAGGCACTCTTTTGGGCTGGGAAGATGGCTCAGCAGTCAAAGGTGTTTGTTTGCAAAACCTGCTGGCTGGGGTTTGATTCCCAGCACCCACTTGAAGCCAGATGCAAAAAGTAGAATATGCATCTGGTATTTATTTGCAGTTGCAAGAGTCCCTGACATCCTATGCACACGTGTCAAAATAAGTAATTTGAAAAGGCATTCTTCAGGATAAATAAAATTAAATCTTCCAAAGTGGTGGGGCCGGGTGTGGTGGTGTACACTTGCTTTTAATCCCAGCACTCGGGAGGCAGAGGTAGGAGGATTGCTATGAGTTTGAGGCCAGCCTGAGACTACAGAGTGAATTCCAGGTCATTCTGGGCTAGAGTGAGACCCTGTCTCCAAAAACAACAACAAAACAGGCGGGGTGGGGTGGGAAATATGATGAGGAAAAGAAAATATTGTAATAATGTCCTACATTAGTCAGATCAGGCTATTTTGATGGAATCACTGCAACAGGGGTCAAACAAGCAGCAGAAATCTGTTTTCAAGCAAGCACCTTTAACCACGGAGCCATCTCTCCAGCCCCAGAAATGGTTTTTGTTTTTGTTTTTCATAATAGCTCTGAAGGCTGGAAGTCTGATACCCCAGTCAGCATAGCTGGGTTCTGCTTAGGGCTTTCTTCTTGGCCCGCAGGTGGCTACTTTATACCTATGTTCTCATATATTCTCAGAGAGTGGAAAGACGAGAGTCGGAGCTTCCTTTTCTTACAGTGGCACGAAGACTATCATGGGAACCTTCTTCTTATAACTTCATTAAACTTAATTACCTCCAGTTTTAATTACCATCATAATGGGGACCAGGGCTTGAATATATGAATTGGAGAGGGGGCACCATTCTGTCCACAGCAATAGGTAGACCTAAATATGTACCAACTGTAGGAAATGTAATAATAAAATCCATATTAATGATCAAGTAGAAAAATGAGCAAGCAAATTTTTTTTAAATATTTTATTTATTCATTTTTAAAGCAGAGAGAGAGAGAGAGAGAGAGAGAGAGAGAGAGAGAGAGAGAGAGAGATCACCAGGGCCACCACCTTGTGGGTCTGGCATATGTGGGTACTGGGGAATTGAACTCGGGGCCTTAGGCACTGGAGGCAAGTGCCTTAACCGCTGAGCCATCTCTCCAGCCCAAGCAAGCAAATATTTGACACCTCACATAGAAAGCCAATGGTGATTATAAAGTGTTTATGAGTCATACTATTTATGGCAAGGCTAGAAAATGAGACAGCTTTGTTAAATGAGCATATGTTACTTTTCTTGTCACACTGACCAAAAACCAACAAAAAAACAGTAACAACCTAACAGAAGCCACTTCAGGAAGGGGAGTTTTCTTTAGGCTCACAGTTCAGAAGCTATAGTCTATCATGGTAGGGAAGGCAAGGTAAGCTGGTCCAAGGCAATGGGAGAGAGAGAACAAGAACCTTTAACCCACTTGGACGAGTTAGGCCAAACATCCCAGAGTTCCACAGCCTCTCAAAATAGGGCCACCCACTGGGGACCAGGTGATCAAGCCCATGGAGCCTGAAGGAGACATTTCACTTTCAACCCATAATTAAAGAGTTAATGACTTCTGTAAGAATAAAAATAGAAGGCAAGCCATCCAAACTGTAAAAAGATAGAGGTCAAGTCTCCCAATCCAGTAGATTGGGGATTGATCCATGAGACAAATCTGACCATTGCTTGGTTTTGAATAGCCCACCAGTTAAGAATGGCATAACCAGTTAAGAAGAGTGACAAAACACCCAACCAGGAACAGCTTATGGAGCGAAAGGGTTTATTTCGGCTTTCGTCATGGCAGCGAGGGCATAGCAGGAGTAGGAAGCTGGCTCATATCGTCACATACACCAGTTAAAAATAGCCCACTATAATTTTAAATGGCAATTAAAAAAAAGAAGAATATGCACTGACATGCCAATAATTCCATGAAATTCAAATTTCAGTGTGTGTCAGTGAAGTTTGGTTGGAAAACAGCTATGCTCAGTTCTTCACATCCAAAGCCTAAAATAGACACTAACGGCTCCTGAAGAGAGAAGTTTTGCCAACTGCTGCAATAGAAAGTTGGTGAACAGAAAAATATCTGAGCAAGATGTTGGCTTTTACTCCTAAATGTTCCCAGTGCTCTGAGTGCCAGTGTCCAACAGGAAGTTAGAAATGCAGAGGAGAAAGAAGGATGAGGTCAGAGCTCTCCTTCCCTGAGTTCCTTGGGCTCCCATCTGTCTTTGCACTACCTTGGAATGTACCAGAAGGGGCGACCAGATTTGACAGTGGGCTGCAGCGGGGCCTGTGGGATGGCCTGGCCCCAGCTGAGTCCATGTTTCCCTTTAGCTGCAGGGGGCCATCATGGTGGCTTCCTGTGTCCAGATGTTTGTGGGCTTCTCCGGCCTCATTGGCTTTCTCCTGCGCTTCATCGGCCCCTTGACCATCGCTCCAACTATTTCTCTGGTGGCCCTACCTCTCTTTGATTCTGCAGGCAATGACGCCGGGATCCACTGGGGGATCTCCTCCCTGTAAGTGTTCTCTGGGGAGGGCAGGTCACTTTAGTCGTTTTTGATAGAAAGCACTTATTGTAGCAATTACTGTCTCATTACTGAGACTAAACACCCAACCAGAAGCACCTTATGGAAGGAAAGGGTTTATTTCAGCTTTCGTCATGACAGGGAGGGCATAGCAGGAGTAGGAAGCTGGCTCATATCATCACGTACAGCACTGAGATAGTAGAGAGCATGAGCTCTTTAGTACTGGCAAGGAGAGCTGGAGTACCAAATCCCAAGGCCTGCTTCCAGTGACTCACCTCCTCCAGCAAGGCTCTACCTCCCAAAGACTCCACCAGCTGGGGATTAAGTATGAGGCTTAATCACAAACACATGAGGACATTTCACATTCAAACCACCACACCTACTAAGAACAATGGAAATCAAGGATCTTGGCAAACTCTTGTGGTTTACAAATCCTTTCATAGACTTATCAAAGTCTCTATGTATAATTCACTTATTCCTGTGAGTTATTTGATCTTATTCTTATAGACAACCAGTTAATCACAGCAGTATATAAGGATATGTAATGGTTATAAAAAGTTGGTCCTACTGACCATCTAGGATTTTATTGAGCCTGAAAGAGTGGTCCTAGCTCTCAAGTGTGTTAGGATCTAAGAGAGAAGACTGGGACCCAAGAACCAGCAATCCCGGAAGATGGCCATGTGCCACAGGTTGTGGGGGAAGAATGAGAGGGTGGTGACAGCCATCTAGGAGGGTCAGAGAGACGTAATGGAAAATGAGTTTTCTGGCATTTAAACAGCCTCGAAGGGACTCTGAATGGCACGTGACCATGGGAGAGGTGTGAGGACTGGTCCTCAAAGAGCCTGGGAGATGAGATCATCCCATTTTAGCCTCAGTGGCTTTAACTGCTGATTTGATCCAGCTCCAAGCAGCTTCTTTTTCCAGAAGTAATAGCACTCTCCCTCTTCAGCCAGGAGCAAGCATCTCCTTGTATGAGGAGGGCGGAACCCCTCTTCACACATGGCAGGACTCTTCCTGTGATCCAGGCAGGGGCCCAGCAAGACCATGGGTCCTAGAGACAGATAGCCCAGAGCCTGGGATGCCCCACACACCCCCCAGGAGAAGCTCAGCAATCCAGGTTGGGTATGGATATATATATATATATTTTTTTTCTTTTGCTTCTGTTTCAGGACCATCTTTCTCATCGTGCTGTTTTCCCAGTACCTGAAAAATATCGCAGTGCCGGTACCCGTTTATGGAGGAGAGAAGAAGTGCCACACTTCCAAGCTCTACCTGTTTCAAGTCTTCCCTGTAAGAAACACCCTTACCCTGGTGTTTGGATACACTCCCTGGTGATTGATGCCCCAAGTTGCTTCTTGGGGTACCAGTTTGGGATAACCTTCTCGTAGCAAGGAACTGGGAGTCAGTTTCCCTTGATTGACATGAACCAGGCTGCTTAGATCAGAGTCTTTCTCAGTGGCACATGGGTAATCCAAACACACACATTGAGAATGGTACCTCCCTTTCCAGAGCCTTCTCTGTTGAACTGAGAATGTATATATAGCTGTCAATCGTCTGGAAATGCATTCAAGTTTAATTGTAAACTGCATTTCTCATTGTAAAGAAAGATCCTTCTACATAATGGTTTTCATGGTTATTGAACAACCTTACAGGCCAGTGATTCTAAAATTCTGGATGCCTAAGAATCGCTTAGAGAACTTGCTAAACACAGAGCTCTGGGGTTGACCACTAGAGACTTGAAAAATCTCTGTTCCCAGTGCCCGACTGTTAAGAAACCCAGTTTTGGGCTCTGCAGAGTAGTGATTGTAATTTCATGGCACAGATGGAGAGACTGAGGCTCAGAGAGTTTTCTCCCATGTCTCATGGTCAGCACACATGGGCAAGAGAGCCTGATTGTAACCTTTTTGCCACAAGTTTTGCCCGAATTTGCCACAGGTCTCCTCCCATAGTCTGTGTACTGTTTTTAATTTCTTGTTTGAATCTTTCATATGCTAATTGACTCGTGGGCATAACAGATTCCTGTTGTCACTTCCTGACCCCCTCCTGGTGAGGAAGGGGGTGAGGTAGGCAGTGTGACAAGGCTCCCTCCCTCTGGCAGGTGCTGCTGGCCCTCTGCATCTCCTGGCTCTTCTGCTTCGCGCTTACTGTCACCGATGTGCTCCCCTCAGTCCCCACGGCGTATGGGTACCAGGCCCGCACGGACACCAAAGGCAGTGTCCTGAGCCAGGCCCCTTGGTTTCGCTTCCCTTACCCAGGTAAGGACAGATGGGCGTCCTTCTTGTCTGGGATACATGTTGATCTTGGGACTGCCTCTGGGGCTCCAGGCACTGGGGTGAAGGGTGGTATATGACCAGGGAAGGGATTGGTGAGAAGGGATGGGCTCCCAAGAGAAGGTGAATGGGGAGACGCAAGGTCGTCTAGGAAGTGTGTGTGTGGTTGTGCGCATGTGTGTTTCACTGGGACTTGAATATAACGTGTCATGGATCTTAGGCAAGTGCTCTACCACTGGGCTGTATCCCGAGCCCTCTTTAGACTTTTTATTTTCAAACAGGATCTCATCAAGTTGTCCAGGCTTCACTCTCTAGTCCAGGCAGACCTTGAACCTGTGATCTTCCTGCCTCATCCTCTCAAGTATCTGGGATTTCAGACCTCTACCACCAGGCCTGGCTTATTCTAAAAATGCCTTGGAGTCCATAGGCTGAATGCTCGCACTCCTAGACCTTTCTCAGAGCTAGCCTACACCCCTCATCTTCTTCCACGTTGCCCCAAACCCCTAGGCCTACGAGTAGTAATGAGGAGGAAGAGGCTGTGATCTTCAGCCCAACCTTTGGGTCTCTTGGTGAAGTCAGTGGATGTGACACAAGTAAAGCTCAGGGCCGAAATAGAATATTCCTGGGGAGACTGGAGCACCCTTGGGCCACTTCTTGCCTCTCCCTGCTGTTTCTGTTTTATTTTATGAATGTGTGTATGTATGTATGTGTGAGCAGGTGCATATGCTCATGTGTGGTGTATGTGTGCGTGCAGAGGCCAGAGGGCAACCTTGGGTGTCATCCTCAAGAACATCGTCCATCTCCTTCCAGACAGGGTCTCTCATTGGCCTAGAGTTCATCGATGAGGCCAGACTGGCTGGCCAATGAGATCCTGCTGTCTCCACCTTCCCAATGCTGGGATTCCTGGCACACACCACTATTCCATGGGGACTGGGGAGCAAACAGAGATGCTGAAGCAAGCATTTTACCTCCTAATCTATCTTCCCGGCCCCTCTCCCTACTGCTCATGTTGTAGAAGGAGCCAGGGTCCAAGGAGATTTAGTTTGGTTCATGGACTGTAGACCTAGGGCCTCTCCTCAAAAGGGGACCTTCAGCCTTCAAATGTATCAAGGCCTCATTAGGAAGAGGTCCCATTTCTTCCTTTCTGTGTATTGTCACCTCCAGTTCTGGATGTCTGACCCACTTTTAGGGTGGAATGGCAGAGTAGGACCCCTTGCCAAGGCCTCTGGACAGTTGATAGAATGCTGCACAGGTTTGAAAGGGTTCCAAAGACTCCTCTGGCAAAGGAAATGAATTGGGGTTCAGCAGACTTCTCTGACTAAACATGTCCCCTGTTTTGTCTCTGCAGGACAGTGGGGTCTCCCCACCATCAGCCTGGCAGGGGTCTTTGGGATCATTGCTGGAGTGATATCCTCCATGGTGGAGTCAGTGGGTGATTATTACGCCTGTGCCCGTCTGGTGGGGGCCCCACCCCCTCCAAAGCATGCCATCAACCGCGGCATTGGCATTGAAGGCCTTGGCTGCCTGCTGGCAGGAGCCTGGGGGACAGGGAACGGAACCACATCCTACAGCGAGAACGTCGGGGCCCTGGGCATCACCAGGGTGAGGCTGTGATGGAGGGAGGCTCTGGGGAATGGGCTGGTCCCTGACTCTACCACCCTACAAGTTAGTGTCCTGTCGCTGCTGTAGATCGCAAAACCTGGCTTCAGATACCCCATACTGATGGCCTTGCCCATCCGGAGGGCAGAAATAGGGCCCAGGCCTTATGGGGCAAAACTGGAGGTGGGGGCAGGCTCTGGGGGTAGGGGCACACTGTCCCACCTTTTATGCTTCCCGCAGGCTGTCACAGTTCTGAGCTTCCCCGACCACAACTTCAGAAAGTTGTATGCCTACAAAGACCCATGGAGTTATCCTGGGCCACCCGGATGACTCTGGGACCCTCTGCACCACAAGGTCGTTAACTCAGGCACATCTGAAAAGTCCCTTTGCCATGCACAACGGCATACTCATGGGCATGGGGCGTAGGGTGTGAGTGTCTTGGCAGGGTCAGAAGTCTGCTTTCCCCCTTGGCCTGCCTCGGTTGTGGTGCTTCCATAGGCAGAAAGTCTCTCATGGTCCTCACTGGTCCTCACGTGTCTTCGTGTCTTTTTGAGCACCAGGGAAAGTCCTGACTTCTTAAAGTTTAGTTGGGAGGTCCATTTCCTCCAGCCCATCTTGGCCAGATCTGCCTTCCATCTCTGGAGACCCTCACACTCAGGGACCTAGGGAAGGCCACACATGCCTTGTCCAAACTGCTGCTGTCCTCGGCTGAGTGAGCTTCTATCACCTCCCGTGTCTTCTCTAACTTCTCCTGAAACTCACTGCCTGCTCTGTTTTCTGGACATTGCTTCCTTCCTGTCCTCACCGTCCTTACTGTCCTTCCTGGTGCCCAGGCTGATCATCTGCCCCGAGGGCCCCGTATTCCATCTTCTGGGATCTTGCCCACCTCCACATGGCCTACTATTGGGTGGCTATTCCTAGAATTGAATTCTGTCTCTGCTTAAATCCTTCATGCCCCTGCCCATTCCCTGTAAGGAAGTTTCATAAGGTCAGCACAGGATCATTAGATGATGTTTCTTAGATGACTTAGGACCATAGTATTATTTTTCTTTCCACACGTTCCAGTATATCCTTATAGTGGTCTCAGTACAATTGTTGTTGTTACCTTCCTGTTGCTGGAACAAAGCGCCTGACTACAAGCAGTTTGTGGGAGGAAAGGGGTTAATCTTGGCTTACAGTCTCGAGGGGAAGCTTCATGATGGCAGGAGCAGAGGCTGGACATCACCTCTACCACAGCAGGTGGAAAACAGTAGCAAGCGAGTGAGCTGAGCTCTGACAAGGGGGAGCTGGCTGTGACACCCCTAAGCCAACACCCAACAACACACCTCCTCCAGCAAGGCTCCACCTCCCAAATTGCCACCAGCTGGGGACCACACATTGAAAGCACATGAGTTTATGGGGGACATATGGTTCACCGCCCCCCCCCAAGTCTGGAAATGTACAGATCGTCCTCTCTTAGCTCCTCCTCCAACTTGTATTGTCTACTCTTCTTATGTGCTCCAGTGTGAACTGAATCTTTCTGGTATAAAAATTATCTACCAGGCTGGAGAGATGGCTCAGTGGTTAAGGCGCTTGCCTTCAGAGCCTAACGACCTGAGTTTGATTCCCCAGTACCCTCATAAAGTCAGATGCACAAAGTGTCACATGCATCTGTTTGCAACGGCTGGAGGCTGTCTGTCTGTCTCTCTCTCTCTCTCTCTCTCTCTCTCTCTCTCTCTCTGCTTGCAAATCATTAAAACAAAATATTTAAATAAAAAAAATTATCTACCTCGGAACCTGGGTGAGCTCTGCCACCCCTGGGGCCAAAGTCCATGAGCAAACCTGGAGGCAAAGCCATACCTGTAGGCTTGTATCTTATGACACTTTGGATTCTTTAAAACTTGTCCAAAGGGATTTTAGAGCGCTTAGTGCAAGTTTTGGGTGTTTTTCTAAAGGAGGACCAGGAACTCACCAGAAATATAGCAGAGGGCCCCATAAGTGTGAAGCAGCAAAGATGTCCTTCCCACTATGGGAAACAAATCCCATGAAGAAGAGAAAGGTGAATTCAATAAACAAACCAAACTTTCTTTGTGTGTAACTTCTAAACTGAGGCATTTTATTTATGTGAGAGAGAAAGAAGCAGATAGAGAGAATGGGTGCTCCAGGGCCTCTAGCTACGCAAGCAAATTCCAAATGCATGTGCCACCTTGTGTATCTGGCTTTATGTGGGTACTGGGGAATTGATCCTGGGTCCTTAGGCTTTGCAGATAAGAGCCCTAACCACTTTGCAATCTCTCCAGCCCTAAACTGAGGCATTTTAAAGGGAGATAAAAAAGTAAGCAAGAGCCAGGCGTGGTGGTGCACACCTTTAATCCCAGCACTCAGGAGGCAGAGGTAGGAGGATTGCCGTGAGTTCAAGGCCACCCTCAGACTACAGAGTGAATTCCAGGTCAGCCTGGACTAGAGCGAGACCCTACCTAGAAAAAAAAAAAAAAAGTAAGCAATAGGCCGGCCGTGGTGATGCACACCTTTAATCCCAGCACTCAGGAGGCAGAGGTAGGAGTATCACCGTGAGTTTGAGGCCAGCCTGAGACTACATAGTGAATTCCAGGTCAGCCTGAGCTACAGCGAGACACTACCTTGAAAAACAAAAAAAAGGAAGAAATAAATATATAGAGAAACGCCAAGTAGGAGGCTTAGACTAACCCTGAAAGAGGTTCAGGTGCAAAGGACCACTTGCTTTTCTGGACTCACATCTCCCCCTTGTGGTCTGTGAAGGCATTGCTGTGTTTTGTATCTGAAAGGATCCAGCTGAAGACTAGAGATCAACTGTCACTTCTTTAGGATGTCATGGCTGCCAGCCCAGATGTCAATTTCAAAGCCCAAGGAGTGGGGTACATGATAAGCTCACATGGTAATAAGATTAGGGCAGGCTACCATCCTTATGAGGTCTTCCTTTAAGCATCTCCAAAGGGTGCTGTTGAACTTGACAAACTGATCTCTTGTACCTGAAGTCATGCCCTGGTTTCCATATTTAATTGTTACGATTGTGAACAAACATATTTGGGTGTGTGTTGTGTGGACAAGTATGTTGTATATATGTGTGTGCAGATGCGTGTGCCCCGTGTGCATATGTGCAGAGGCCAGAGGTGGACATTGGTGTCCTCTGTCACTCTTCCACCTTATTTTCCTGAGACAGACTCTCACCTCTGGCTGACCAAGGAGCTCCAGTGGTCTCTATCCCTACTCAGTGCTGGGGTTACACATTTACACATTAAAAATATTTTTATTTATTTATTGCATGCAGAGAGAGAGAGAGAAAAGAGAGAGAATGGACACACCAAGGCCTCCAGCCACTATAAATGAACTCCAGATGCATGTCCTACTTTGTGCATCTGGCTTTATGTGGTATTGGGGAATCGAACTCAGGGCATTAGGCTCTGCAGGCAAGCACCTTAACCATTAAGCTGTCTCTCCAGCCCATGGGTTGCACTTCTTACTGTTCAGTTCCTCGTGCTTGCACAGTAAATGCTCTTCTTAGCCATCTCTTTGCTGAGCTGTCTCTCTAGATGAGATTAGCATTTCTTTTTTAATATTTATTAATTTGAGCCAGCGAGCGAGCGAGAGAAAGAATGGGAGTGTCAGGGCCTCCAGGCACTGCAAACGAACTCCAGACACACGCGCCACCTTGTGCATCTGGCTTTACATGGGTACTGGGGAATCGAATTTGGGTCCTTCTACTTTGCAGGCAAATGCCTTAACTGCTAAGCCATCTCTCCAGCTCATTATGGCATCTTTTAAGAGCCAGGAGTAGACACCTAGTAATGAGACCCTCAAGAACTATCTAAGCATATTCATTGCCAGTCGACCTGTGATTGCATATTAATGACACTTGCAGTATGTCCCTGTGTGTGTGCAATGCATGCACACGTGTATGCAGATGCCCATGTCCAGTGTGGAAGCCAGAGAACATTGGCACCCTCCTCTATCACTCTTCTGTGTTGTCTCCTTGAGACCGAGTCTCTCAGTGAACCTGGAGCTGGCTGATCAGTGAGCCCCAGGGACTCTCCTGTCTCCAACTCCCCTTCCCTCCCCCCCACCCCCGTCAAAACTATTGCTGCAGGCATGTGTGACCACACCTGGCTTTTTATGTGAGTGCTGGGGATCGAACTCAGGTCCTCATACTTGTGAGGCAAACACTCTTACCTGCTGAGCTCCAGCCCCCCTAACTTTTGAGGGCGGCACCAACTGCCTTAAAATCAAGGGTTAATTTTTAATTTTTGTCTTTATTATCCATAATTACATACATTGTATGAGCAAATCTTATGATAGTAGCCCCATTACCCTTCTCCCTGTCCCCAACCCTTCTTGTGGATGTACTGGATCAGTCCATGGGGTAGGGGGTTATAAATAACATTTCCCTCCCCTCTCTTTGTGTGTTGTTGCTGAGGGGGGCAATATCTGGATATTCTCTCCCACTATGCTCTTACAATCTTTCTGCCCCCTCTTCCACTCAGTTCCCTGAGTTGGTGGGTGAGTTTTTTTCACGCTTATTTATTTATTTATTTTTAAGGAGAGAGAGAGAGAGAGAGAGAGAGAGAGAGAGAGAGAGCGCGAGCACTCACCAGGGCCACCATCTTGTGGGTCTGGATTATGTGGATACTGGGGAATTGAACCCAGGGCCTTAGGCACTGGAGGCAAGTGCCTTAACCGCTGAGCCATCTCTCCAGCCCGGTGGGTAAGTTTTAAGTCTGCTTTATTGTTGAGATCATAAGTATCTCTGGACTTCTGCTTTGGGTGTGTTGGATATCATTGGTGTCTTTATCTTCGACCTATCTTGGGTTATCTGACTTGCTGTGATGATAGGTCTCATGTATATCATGCCACTTTCTCAAAGGTTTCATTTGGGGCCTGCACGATAAGCCTGGGGTGGTTCACTGCTTTATGGGAGAGATCAAGGAGTCAAGAAGTGAGCACTTGTGCAATAGCGGCACCAAAACCTTGGGGGGCGGTAATCAACGGCTTTCAAATTGGCCAAGAAATCCACTCAGTGACAATGAACCCTTAACTGGAATTGGGATTCAGGACTAAAGCACAAGGGTTATTTTTTGTTGTTGTTTTTTCGAGAAGGGTTATTTTTTAAAGACAATTTTCAAGCACTTTACTGAGAAAGAGTAAGAGAGAGAGAGAGAGAGAGAGAGAGAGAGAGAGAGAGAGAGAGACCCATTTCTGCCACCCAGGCCCAGCCCCTCCCACCTCCACCATCCAGAGTCTCCCCTGCCTACAGCTCAGTGCGCACCTGCTCTCACTCTCGGCACTGTGCATTCCGCAGGTTTAGACAGCTGTCTACTGACCTCAGTCCACCATGAAGAATTCTGCTCAGTGTTATTGCACTAAGAATTCAAAGGTCATTTTTTCCTGGGAGAACCAGACCCTACACCATCCCCTGCAAGACCCTTCTCATTTTATTGCGTGCTCACTCTGCTTAGTGCAAATTGTTCTAAACACCTTCCGGGCTCTGTGATTGGATCGTGTGCAGTATCCCACGTGGTAACCATAGAGACTAAAGGTAAATAATTTAGGAGTGGAGCTAGGATGGAAAGAGACTCCTTAGTAGAGGAGCATTTGGGCCAGGACCTGAAGACAGGTGTGAGAGCAGCAGAGCAGGGGGAGGGGAGAATCTGGGCTTCTGGGGTGTGTACTGGCCCAGCAATCTGTCCCTTCTCCTGGGCATTGCAGGTGGGGAGCCGGATCGTGATTATCGCCGCAGGCTGTGTGCTGCTCCTCATGGGTGTGTTTGGGAAGATTGGGGCTGCGTTTGCCACCATCCCAACCCCTGTGATCGGAGGCATGTTCCTTGTCATGTTCGGGGTCATCAGTGCTGTGGGGATCTCCAACCTACAGGTGAGGCCATTAAGGCTCCTGGGCAAACAGCACCAGAACCCCTCCTGCCAGGAGCATAAGGAGTGGGGTAAGGCCAGGGAGGAAGAGGAGGAGAAGGGAACCTTCAGCCCTGGAAGACACACTGGTCCCCAAATGCAAGAAAGAAGCAGCCAGCAGCATTCAGACCTTGAAAACCAGTGGTGACATCCACCTGATAAAGGTGGAGGTGGCCCTGTTGACTTTGGGGCCCTTTCTTCTGCAGTACGTGGACATGAACTCATCCAGGAATCTCTTTGTGTTTGGCTTCTCCATCTACTGTGGGCTCGCCATCCCCAATTGGGTGAACAAGAACCCTGAGAAGCTGCAGACAGGTGAGTGTGCTCCGTCCTCTAGGCTGTCACCCCTTTGGGTGTGGAGCAGTGGAACCCTTGGGTTCTGTGAACTGTCACTTTTGTCTCACTCCAGGGATTCTCCAGCTGGACCAGGTCATCCAGGTGCTACTGACCACAGGCATGTTTGTCGGTGGTTTTCTGGGCTTTGTCTTGGACAACACCATCCCTGGTAGGGTTCCCCTCCGAGCTGCGATGTGGGCAGATGGGCAGTGTTGGGGCCACTGGAGAGGCTCTGTCCCTATGACTGCTTCAGGCTGCTCACAGACGTCCTGAGTGGGTCTGGGTCTGGAGTTGGGGTCAGGCAGGGCCTGCATCAGACAGTTTGGGCTGCTATAGCAAAACATTACAGACCGGGGAGCTTAAACAGCAGAAAGGTATTCTCTCATGTCCTGGAGGCTGGGAATCTGAGATCATGGTGTTGGAAGGTTGGTTTCTCTTGCAGCCTCTCTCGTGGACTTGTAGATGGTTACCTTCTCTCTGTGTCCTCACATAGTCTTTCCTTTGTACATGCATATTCTTGGGATCTCTCTGAGTATCACAGTCTCCTTTTCTAAAAAGACGACAATCAGGGCTGGGGATGTAGCTCAGCTGGCAGAGTGCTTGCCTAGCATGCATGAAGCCTTGGGTTCAATCCCCAGCACTACATGGATGGCACGGTGGCACATGTCTGTAGTCCCAGAAGGTAGAGACAGAAGGATCAGAACTTCAGGGTCATCCTCAGCTACATAGCAAGTTCAAGGTCAGCCTGGGATACTTAAGACCTTATCTCAATAAATAAATAAATAAATAACAGTGAAAACTCCGCCAGATTAGATTAGGCTCACCGTAAGAAGAGTTTCCCTTGGTGTAATCTCTTGAAAATTCTCAATCTACAATACAGACATTCTGAGACAACCTGAGATTAGGTTTCAACGTATGCAATTTAGGGATGCACAGTCCAGTCCATAACAGGCCCCCAAATGGGAGCTATAGCAGAAGCAAATGGAAAAAGAAATGACTTGGCCCGTCTTAAAGCCTGCAGAGAGAATGACACACGCATTTTCCTTAACTCCTTCATTCATAGTTATAGCAGCAGTCCATTGAGGATTTTCTCTGTAACAGGTCCTGTGAGCTGAGAGTACAGAGGGAAACAGACAAGTACAGTACAGAGAGTAAGTTCTGGCTGGAACAAGCCAACGAGTGTGCAGGTGTTAAGCAGCACAGAAGCCCCGTTACTTCTGCAGAGGGGTCCATGCCCGCCTCTCCTTCTGTCCTTCACATCCCCCCTCAGCCTCCTCTGGGGTTGTACCTGCCTCACAGAGCTGCCATTTCCACATTGTTACTCTCCTCCAAAGTACATCTGCGTTCTCCAACACCAAAACGTGGACAGACCTGCCCTGTGGAGTTGAAGGGAGCTCTGTGGTTTCATGGGTGCTCCCAAGGGTGGGCACCACCCGGGCAGGAGCTCTGACAATGCCAGATGGGCAGAGTAGAGCTGTGCTTCTTGCCAGGGCTTGGAGAAGTGGGAGATGCTAGGAGACCCCCCCTAGGTGCCTGCAGGGGGCCCAGAAGCCCCTGCAGCCCCCTTCATGGTCCAGGCTTGACTTCTCCCTCTTCCCTCCCAGGCAGCCCGGAGGAGCGAGGTCTCCTGGCATGGAGTCAAATCCAAGAGGAATCTGAAGAGACTCTGAGGACCTCGGAGGTCTATGCCCTTCCCTGTGGGATTGGTACCAAGTTCTGCACATGCTCTTTCACCCGGGTCCTCCCCTTCTGGCCCAGGCTGGACCACCACCACCACCACCACCACCACCGTGGGAACGATGCTGTGGGAGTGAGCCAGCTCACCCTCTGCTCCCAGTTCTCTGGAGAAACCAGGATGTGAGGAGAGCTGCCCCTCATCCCCACCCCTTCGTGGCTGCCCCCTGGACACCCGCTTTCCCCCAGAAGGCAAGGATCTTTGCTCACAAGCAGGCACCCACTGCTCAGGGCCCCCTAAAGGAAGAGCAGGATTGTGCGCCCCATCTCAGCCACCACAGCAGGCCTCAGTGTGTCCTCTGCTGTCCCAGCTCCAAACTTGACCAGTCGGGCCGGAGCACGCAGAAAGTCTGTTTTTGCTTTATGCTTTGGCAGTATTCTGACGTACTGGGAATACGAGGTCTGGGGTAGGACAGGGACAGGTGTTGGCTGAAAGGTGACACTCATAGGCGGGACTTCTTGGGAAACTGAAGCAGGAGAATCCCAAGTTCAAGGCTTACCTGGACTACAGTGAGTTCAAGGTCAGACTGGGCAACTTAACGAGACCCCTTCTCAAAATGAAAAGTTCAACTGTGCTTAGGATAAGGCAGGGGCCCTGTGAGCTGTCCGTGTCTTCCATCTCCCTCTGTAGCTGGTCCTTCAAGGCTGGTGTGGAAGAGCAGCTAGGAGCATCCCCTTAGCTCTCCAGCCTCCCCCAGTTCCCGCTCAGGTTGGGGACCTGTGGCCTGGTCCCATCTACACAGGTAGAGTTAAGCCTGGACACATGACCAGGAAGCCTGTGTGTCCCTCTGCCATGTCTGGTTCTGCCCACAAGTTCTCCACAGCTTCCCACCACAGCCTCCCTTCCCTCCAGAAGTGAGTAAGGCCTGGAACCCCTCCAGGGAGCTCAGGAGCTACCAGCTCAAGGAGACCCTGCCCAGGGGCAGCAACAGGAATCAGGCTGTGTCTGCCAGAGCGAGCTACAGGCAGCTGGGAAGCTGCAGAAGCTTCCAGTGTTTCCCTGGGGAGAGGAGTGCTCAAGTTTATGCCTTCCAGTTTTGATAGGCACTGGGTTCTGCCAGCAAGAGAAAAGATCTGTGGCTTCTCCCAGCACCTCCCTCCCACCCTCACCCCCCAAGAACTGTCTCCTGCTTGGTCAACGAGAAAGGAGGTTCACTTATAGGGGTGGAGACTTCCTGGTTCCAAATGAAGAGACCACAGAAACACAGGAGCAACTCTAAGAAGGACTAGGGCCTGGAAGACTGAAAGATGCGAAATGACATCTACGATCTATCATCTGTTTGTCACTATCTGTCACTCTCTGCCACCTTTTGCTTGCTGGCTTCTTTCCTTCTCTCGCTGAAGCTGAGGGTGACTGCCTCAGCAGCTTCTACTGCCAATGCAAAGCCAAGACAGAGTTGCTCGTCTTGCCAGCTTAGAACACACCCCAGGGGACTCTGCAAAGGAGCTTTGTAAGGGTCGGTGTGAAGGCTTCCAGCCCAGCAAGGCACCCACACAGCTCAGGTCGGGGAGTCAGGAGTCTGCAGTGGGTCAGGGCCGCTTCCTGGCAGGGGCTCCAGGAAAGAGTGTTGCCTCGCCCCTCCCAGCTTCTTGTATGGCTTTCCTGGCTCATGACCCCTTCCCCCTCTTCAGAGGTAAGACTCCTGCATCACTGCCCTGGTTCCTTTCCTTTGCTGTCTTTGCCTCATTTATCTCAGACTTGTGATTACATGTGGGAGCCACCCAGGTAATCTAGGATACGATCTCCATTTTAAAATCCTTATGTGAGAACAAGGCGACATTCACACATTTATTAGGCCATGGATATCTTGCCTAATACAGTGTCTAATTGAACCCTACATCAGTTGTTGTCTTAGCTGTTTGGGCCTCCATAGCAATACTCACAACCAAGAAACTTATTTCTCATAGGTGTTCTGGAAAGTTCTAAGTACTGACAGAGTTGCTGTAGGCGGGGATCAGTTTCCTCGTACATAGTGGTATTCTCATTAACTGCAGAAGGTATGAGAGCTCTCTCAGCCTCCCCCCCCCCCTTTTCTTTTTGAGACATTGTGCCCCTGTAGAGCTCATGCTGGCTTGGAACTTTCCTTTCCCCACTTCCCAATATGCACCTCTACACATATTTCTAGGACCTCTTTAGAAGGACTTTAATCTCTTGCATGAGAGTAAAGGCTTCCCTTTCTACTACCATTACTTTGGGAGTTTGAATTTTAACATAAGAATTTTAGAGACTTATCTATTCAGACCCGAGCATTTACTTTATTATACAGAAAACTGGACATCAGCCAGAAGACCTGCTACACTTTGGGAAGCTGATTGCAGAGATCCAAGTCTTTCCTCCTCCAGAAGCCTAACGAGCTCCCAGTAACCAGGCCTCCTGGGTCCATAGTCACTAATACACTTCCAGATGTAGAACACACTATGCAGACTCCACACTGTTCTCAAGGAAGGGTCTTCTGCAAAGGCTCTCAGTTGGTGGAGAGGTGTGTGTGTGTTTTCTTTTTTCTCACTATTTCTTTTCTTTTTAAATCTTTCTTTTCCCCCAAGGTAGGGTTTCACTCTAGCCCAGGCTGACCTGGCACTCACTCTGTAGTCCCACATTGGCCTCAAATTTATGGCAATCCGCCTACCTCTGCCTCCAGAGGGCTGGGACTAAAGGTACGCACGACCACACCTGTCCTAAATCTACTTTAGTTTATTGCAGTGCTGGTAATGAAACCAAGGATCTCATACACACTAGACCAGTGCTCAAACATTAAGGTTTAGATCCAGTCCTTTTTATTTCCATTTTTTATTTTGAGACAGTGCTTTGTTAAATTGCCCAGACTGGTCTTGAACTTGCCATCTTTCTGCTTCACCCTCTCAAGTAGCTGGGATTACAAACCTTTGCCACCAGGTTTAGCTATGCTGCTAAGGTTTCTAAATTACTTCTGTTCTTTTGAAAAAGGTTTTCATTGCTAATACAAGTTGTGATGGTTAGGTTTTGTTGTCAACTTGATCTTTTTATTTATCTTGGGTGGGTCTCAGGATGCTTACAGGAAGGCAGCCTCTCAGCAGGGGGCAGGATGCAAGGAAGCTCAAAGGAGCTAGAAGTAAACATCCTTTCCTGTGTGGGCAGTGCAGGAAGGAAATTCCAGAGACCCAGGAAGCCATTAAGTCTGGGGAAGGGTTGTAAGACCCCACCCTAAGGCTATATAAAGGGGAAGAAATTCTCTCCTGGGTCTCTTGCCTGTTTGCTATTGTGTGTGTGGTGTAGGTGTTGGGTTTTCCTCTCTGCTCGGACCTGTGAAAGAGGGCCAGCCTCTTTCCCTGTTACAGAACTTCCCCTCAATCTGTAGTTTCAATAAATACTTTCCTCCCCCATTGTGTGTGCCTAGTTTGAAGATTCATCCCAGTGTCGTGTGGCTGACTGTAACACAAGTATTTTGTGTTAATTTTTTATTATTTACTTGAGGAAGGGGGAGAGTACAGGCATTCCAGGGCCTCTTGTCCCTGTAAATAAACCCTGGACACATGGGCCTCTTTGTGCATTTGGCTTTACGTGGGTACTGGACTGACAGACTTCACAATCAAGTATCTCTAGCTGCAGAGCCATCTCCCAGCCCCTTGGGGTGATCTGATAACATGCTCAATTTGCCAGTTCTTAGGTGACATTTTGTAATCTGTCTAAAAAACCTGATAATTATTTTTATGGAATATGTGATAAGTCAATCTTCAACAGTTTTCTCTTTATTTAAAGATAATTTTCTTTTTGCCATGTTAGGTAAACTATTGGCATGAAGCCATGTAGCCTTTGTAAAACTGTGCTAGAGAGCCTGGCGTGGTGGTGCATGCATAGAATCCCAGCACTCCAGAGGCAGAGGTAGGAGGATCACTACAAGTTCGAGAAGGCCACCCTGAAACTACATAGTGAATTCCAGCCTGGGCTAGAGCAAGACCCTACCTTGAAAAACCAAAATAATAATAATAATAATAATAATAATAATAATAATAATAATAATAATAAATTAGTAAATAAAAATAAATAACTAAGAAAAAAGGCCCCCCAAAACAACAAACCCCAAAACCAAAACAAAACCAAATGTGTGTGTGTACAGTGGTATGCATGAGTGTGCATATAGAGCTCAGAGGAAAACCTTCCCCTCGTTAGAGGCAGGGTCTCTTGTCACTTCCTACATCAGGCAAGAAAGCCTCACATCTCACCATGGGAGCCCCCTGGCCTGGCTGTATGTGGGCTCTGGGCATCCAAACTCAGCTGTCACACCTGGGCAGCTACAGCGTTACCACCGAGCCATTCCCCAGCCTTTGCTTTTGAGGCAGGGTCTCACTTTAGCCCAGGCTGACCTGAAACCATTCACTATCCCAGCCTTTTCCTGAAACTTTAAAAATATTTTATTGATTGATTGATTGATTGGTTGGTTGGTTGATTTGCAAGCAGAGAGAGAAGAGATACAGAGAGAATGGGCACACCAGGGCCTCCAGCCGCTGCAAAGGAGCGCTAGGTGCGTGGGCCACCTTGTGCATCTGGCTTTCCGTGAGCGCTGCGGAAAGCACCTCAACCACTGGTTTTTTTTTCTTCTTCTTCTTCTTCTTCGTCTATTTATTTTATTTTATAAATTTTTTATTTTATATTATATTATATTTTATTATTTATTTATTTTATTATTATTTTATTTTATTTTACTTTTTAAATTTTGAGGCAGGGTCTCGCTCTAGCCCAGGCTGACCTGGATCTCACTCTCTAGCCCCAGGCTGGCCTTGAACTCATTGCGATTCCCTGAAACTCAGCCTACCTAGTGCTGGGATTAAAGGCGTTTGCCACCATGCCTGCCTGCCTTTGCTCGAATTATTTTATTTTACATTTTATTTTAGGCTTGTGGTACAGTTTTAGTCCGGGGAGGATGGAAAGTTCTGGTGAAGGGCGGTTGTGAAGATTGCACAACCACGTGAATGAATGAATGAATGCATATTCAACGACACTGGATTGAAAACAGCGAACTGGGTTCAAGCGCCTTACATACAGTTCATTGTGTGGCATCATCGCCTCGCTGGAGAAGGACCGCGGCCAACGCGATCCCCTCGCCTCCAGCCCCAGGCAAGCGGGCTCAAGTGATTAGCATGTGTCCTCCCATGATTCTTTGCTTCGCCTCCCACTTACCTGAATCCAGCCATCTGCGTGGCTGCGGGGCTCAGAGGGGAGCTTCCTAGAGTGTCACTAGCTTGCCAAGCACGGGTAACAATGGAAACCGAGAGTCCTCGCCGGCGCTGGACTCTCACCTTTCTGAAATGGGGTCCGCGCGGGCTGGGGTTGCCGCGCCGAGGGTGCCAGTCAGCTTTGCGCAGTGGCAGTATCGTAGCCAATGAGGTTTATCCGAGGCGCGATTATTGCTAATTGAAAACTTTTCCCAATACCCCGCCGTGACGACTTGCAATATAGTCGGCATTGGCAATTTTTGACGGTCTCTGCGGAGACTGAGCAACGCTGGGTTCAACAAGAGACGCTTTTACTTTTGGTGTGTGGGTCACGGGTACTAAGTTTTCTTCGTTTCAGAAACTTAGGACCGCTTTGCTGTGGTTGTAGTCTCTTTTTGTTTTTTTTTAAGCAGCCAGGCTGTCCTCAAGCTCATGGTCATCCTCCTGTCTCAGAGCACGTACTACCAATACCCTCGCAAACTCCGGATGCATGCGCCACCTTGCGCATCTGGCTTTACTTCTTTGGGGAATTGAGCTCACGTCCTTCCTTCCAGCACTTTCCTTTCTGTCTCCGAGGCTATTCAGATCCTGTCCAACACAGCCATCCGTTCTAGACACCTCCAGGAATTCCCGAGGCTGGGCTTTCCACTCGTGGGTCCACCTTTGTCTTGGAAGCACCCAGCCCAGGCCGGGCAGCAAAAGGAGGGAGGAGGATAGTTGGGTCTCTCCTGGAGAAGTCTCGAGCCTTTCCTGGCAAGATGGCTTAAACCGATTAGCATGTTTCCTCCCAGAGTGCTTTGCTTCATCCCGTTTAAATGAAACCAGTCACCACCTACCTGTGCAGAGGAAAGCTTCCCACAATATTGTTTGTAAAACGCATGTCTTTGCATTCGCTGGATGTTCACCTTTTTGAAATAAGGCCCCTAGTCTCAGCTCTTCTTTCCTGGCAGCAGACATGGTTTCAGGCAATGTTGTGAGAAGCACATACAGGAGGAAGAAGCTTCTGGCTTTTCACGAAGGTCTTTTTTCTCCAAGGGTTCTGCTCAGAGTCAAGATCGAAGTGTGTGTTTTTCCCAAGCAGCTAGAGAGGGAGAGTTGGAGGATGGGGCGGCCCGTGGTACTCACACTCCCCCCCCCCACCATGTGCTCCTGTCTGCCTCCACTGTTCCCTCCATAGACCTCCCGGGCAGCATGGGAAGGTTGTGGCATCTTCAGGAGGTGGAATCTTGCTGGAGGAAGTGAGTCCCTAGGGGTGGGCCTTGGGTTTTGTTGTTGCTGCTTTGTTTGTTCCCACTTCCCTGCTTCCTACTCACTGAGGGGTGAGATGCCAGGCTCTCTGCCCCTGCCTGCCTTCCCTGCCATGGTGGGTTCCACCCTCAGGAACTAACTGTAAGGCATGAACTCTTTCCTACTTTACTTCTGGTCAGGCATGTGTTCATAACAATGAGAAAGTAACTCATACACAGGGCTTAAATTTTTCCACTCACAATCCCTTTTTTATCCAAGAAATGTATATACAACCCCAAGTATAAAGGTATAGAAAGTAAACATCAAGATGGAAATATGGCCTAGCGTTTAACGCACTTGCCTGCAAAGTCTAACAACCCAGGTTCGGGTCTCCAGTACCTATGTAAAGCCAAATGCACAAAGTGGCACCTGCATCTAGAGGTCTGTTTGCAGCAGCTAGAGGTCCTGGTGTGCCCATGCTCTCTCTCTCTCTCTCTCTCTCTCTCTCTCTCTCTCTCTCTCCTTATAAATAAATAAGTAAATAAATAAAAATAAGCACACAAATCAAATATTTGCTGATAATAGAACATAAAGAAATTTATTGTGAAACAATTCTTTGGAATACATATAATTTTATCATTTATTAAAGACAAGCAAATTTGCATACTAATAAGATAAGCACACGTATTTTTACATAAAGAATGAAATCCTGGCTGAATATTTGGTGGTGTTGGATGTAGAACATCTTCAGTGTTCTCCAGAATTGACTGATATTTTGATTTTATAATCATCAATGCTGAGAATACTGCTTTGCATAAACACATAGTACAAAATGGCAGAAGTATGTTCAGGACCATTTCAGAAATTGTTGGAAATTCAGTCCTAATCCCAAGCCAAAATTCATTGAATGATCTTTTTAATGTAACTCAAAAAGTAGTTTGAAAAATTAAACATTCTCACAAAGTTACTTCTTACATGCTAAGGAATGATGGTAGGAAATTTTTGTCTTTTTGGTGTGTGTGTGTGTGTGTGTGTGTGTGTGTGTAGGTCAAAGGATAACTTTGGATATCAGGCCTTGCCTTCCAACTTGTTTGAGGTAGGGTCTCTAGTTGTACAATGCTGCAATCACAGACTATTTGACCCTCAAGTTTCTGGATGGTTCTCATGTCTTCACCCCCCTTCTTGCCCTAGGTGCACTGGAAATACACTAGAGTGTCCAGCTTTTACAACACTTCTGGGCATCTGAACTCGGGTCATGCTTGTGGCATGCACTCTGTCCACTGAGCCATCTCTCCAGATTAGCTTTTGCTGAAGAAAAGAAAACGAAAATAAAAAAAACTATATATAATCAAAACGCTGCAATCATAAGATACTGTGATGGATCTAGAATCGCTGGGCATGTCTGTGAGGGAGTTTCTAGACTGCCTTTATTGAGGTGGGAAGACCACCTTAACTCAGGGCAACACCATCCCATGGGCAGAATAAAAAGGGAGAAGTGAGCTGACCACCTGATTGATCCGTCTCTGCTCCTTGACTAACCATCCACCTCACAGGGTGCCGCCATGCCTCCCCCACCATGGTGGATTGCATCCCTTCTTAAAACTGTGATGCAAAGCAAACCCTTAAGCTGCTTTACGTCAGGTATTTGGTCGAAGTATCAAGAAAAGTAACTGACACTCATGTAGTAGTTTTTGAGTCTGAGTCGAGGTGATTCAGGCAGCGTTTGGTGGCACTGTGAGGTTCCAGAGCACCCAGGCGCAAAGGGCTCAGGTCGTGTGCTCAGAACTGAGGCTGTGGTGAAGGCGTGCAGGGCAGCGTGGGTGAGTGCTGCCAGAAGCACCTGGGATTCGTCGTGCATTTGATTCTGAATTCATTTTTGTTCGCTGCATGTTCGGAAACCTTTCACTGATGCCAAAACTTTTTGCAACCCCCACGTGTAGTTTAAGAAACTGGAACCTGAGGGAATGAGGAGATGGCTCAGTTGTTAAAGGCACTTGCTTGTAAAGTCTGATGGCCTTGGCTTGATTCCCCACTACCCACAGAAAGCCACAAAATGGTGCATCTGTGTCTGGAATCTATTTGCAGTGGTTAAGAGAGACCGGTAAGCCCATTCTTCTGGGTCCGTGGGTTACTTAGTGAGTTGCAGCGCGCATCAACTCGCCGTTCACCCACGGGACTGGGTGAGCAGAGGCTTGGAATAGCCGTGAGCCGAACGAGAGATGCGACTCTCGGGAGACTGCGGCAGTGGGCAGATCTCAAAACTTTATTCTCACATCCAACTTTATATACAATCTAGGGATGGGTAGCATTG
>PVHP010006798.1:0-60519 GCA_004024765.1 Zapus hudsonius | reverse complement strand
AGGAATATTTTCTTGAAAAGTAAGGTTAAGAGATCAAAAGAAATTAAATAGGATGTTTGCTTTGTTCTGCACAAATGGGTGGGGAGTCCCTTCCATTTGAAAGCAAAGAAGAGGTAAAGATGAATGAATTAAAGATAATTAAAGAAGTAATTATTTCTGGAAATATAGGAAGGTAACTGTCCAGGAGGCTAAAAATATCATAATGTGATCAAATAAAGTTGTAAAGATGAAAGGTAAGTAGAACAATAAAAACCCAACAAATTAAAATGCACTCTGTTTATTAGAAAAATAAATCGTATTCCAGAGTTCAATAAAAACCTAATTATGGTTGATTTTGGCTGGACTTCACCATTTTTGCAGCCCTTGTTACTTATTTATTGTTCTCTGGGGTCCAGAAATCTCTTTACAGCTTGGGGATATCTGGAATCCTAAATTTCCTAGATTAGTAATTGGGTACAGAGTTCTGAATAAATTGAAAATGTTCAAAATGTTAATGAAAATTGTACTTTTATTCAAGATTAGGTTGTACAGAGTAACTAAGATGTCATGTTTCTTTGCTTTGGGGGTATAATTATACCTATTCACTGTGGGAAAACTGACTACTTTAGACAACTCTGTTCTATGTCTTCCATTCATAAAGATCAGCTGTTAAAGGTGTTTGCTTGCAAACCCTGCTGGCCTGGACTTAGAACCAACTTAAAGCCGGATGTACAAAGTGGCACATGGATCTGGAGTTCATTTGCAGCAGCTGACACCCCCCTCTCTTTCTCTTTCTTGTCTCTCAAATATATAAATATTTCAAAAATCTTTATAATTCTTAGGAGTGCCCTCAGTGGAATGGGGGCCTAGAGGAGATAGATCATTTTACCAATACATGATGACTTGTTCATACAATGTTTCTACTAAATAAATAAATAATAAGTAAATAAAATTAAAGCTTATGCAAAATTTTCTGTAACTTATATCATTCCAGCACTTGTGAGCCTTTTGGTTTCTTTCATGTTATGAAAACTTGGCCTTGTGCTGTGCGCATGAGTGAAGTTTCCAAAAAGGAAAATTGATTAAATAGTAAATAATTTTGATTGAGCAAATATTAAGACAATTGCTCTTCTGTTTTATAAGTAGAATTTTCATTCTAAATTATTTTAGCTGCTTTTCTTGACTCCAATAAGTCATCACAGAATACAGGCCACCTTGTGGGTCTTTGAAGAGAGCTGTAGAAGCCCAGTAGACAGATCAGCAAAGGCTTCCAAGAGTAGCAGTCTCTGGCCACTTCTTAACAAATGATCTCAAAGTCCCAGTTTTATTTTCTTTGGGATGGAATCTTTGGAGTAAAGTTCTGTGTTGGTGCCCTTTCTGTTTCTGCCAGCATCTAACAGGGCACATTCCAATTCATAGCACAAAGAGCTTAAATTAATACTTTATCTTCTGTCCATCTCATCACCAGATGAAAATGTGGAAACCAATTTAAAAGCTAAAATTTCTCAGTCAATAAAGTACTTATCTTGTAAGCATGAGGAGGTGAGTTCCTACTGATCCCCAGAACACACATAAAAAGAGCTGGATGCGAAGCAGCATTCTTGGAATCCCAGCACTGGGGAAGCAGAATCAAATGAAACTCCCAAGGTTCCTTGCCCAGACAGTCTAGCTTACATGGCGAGTTCCTGACCCACAAAAGACCTGATTCAATAAAGCTGCCTACTAACTAAAGAATGAGACCTGCAGTTTTCTTCTGGCCCCTCATATGTACATTGCTACACACCTCAACACCCCCACATAAACCAATTCAACTAACTAGTCTTAATGAAAATTTTAAGAAATTAGGTTAGACAAGGGGATGAGGGATCATAGACATCATCTTCAGGTGTCCAAAGCTCTTTGAGGATGTGTCACCGCCCCCTGGCTTCTTCACAGTCGGTGGAGACATTTGTGCTCCAGCTGCTATGCACACCAGCTTCAGCTTGACAAATCTGTCTGCCAAGTTACTTCCTCTGGCCTGTGACTCTTCATAAGAAGGTTCATTAGCTGCTGATTACGTGGATAAACATTGATTCATCTCCCATTATTAAGCTCATTTGCCAGGTCACGAAGATACGATTTTGACTGTCTTCATATCTTCCTAAAAGTTTCTAGTCCCCAGCTTCTCAGAGCACTTGATAAGTCTTCCACTTACTTTACTTCATGTTCCAATTTGTTCTTTTTCTCAGCTGGGAGATCAGATGCAATTTTCCTCTCTCTCTCTCTCTCTCTCTCTCTCTCTCTCTCTCTCTCTCTGCAACAAAATGCTAGCTGCATGCTGAGATCTTTCTTTTTAATTTGCAGTAGCTCTACCAAAGGCAAAGTGTTTTTCTCACATCATTTATTTTTCTGGGGGATGGCAAGTTTTGTTGTGTGTAACTGAAATCCGTCAGGGCAACTTTCCTTGCTTGTTTCATGTCTAGAAGAAAAAAATAATAATTCAGAAAGCAAGCCTCACCTCAAAACATACAGCTCAGCTTTGGCTCAAAATATTATCTCTTACAGCAAGTGCTAAATTTGTAAAACTCAATTATCCAGTCATCAAAACAAAGAAGTCCCGATACTCCCTGGTGGAAAGAAACTGGGCCAGCAAGTACGAAGTTAAGAAAATTCCTCCCTGCTTTATATCTTCTTGCCCCAAACTCTGCTCTAAAACTCTTTTGTTAGAGGAAAAGACTCCTTCAGCTTTCTAACTCTGTCATTATAAGAATCTTTACTTTTAAAAATTTATAAACTATGAGTAATATGGGATAGAAATTACGTAAGTGGCCTTACATAAGGATAAAAATAATAAAATAAATAGAACTAGGAGATTCTAATCTTGGTTGGAAAAAAAATTATCAGTAAGGAAATGGGGTGAAGGTATGAAAACACAGCTTTTATATAAGAGTCTGGGGGAAAAAGAAAAAGGTCGAGTCCATATCTAGGTTTGGAGTAGCTCTTGGATTTATAATTTAGGGTGAGATGGGAAAATCTCTGGCAATGGGACAAACTCAAAGGAAACTCAAAGCAGAAGAAAGACGTATCTATTCTTACTTGGGTGTAAGGGAGATAAGTGAGAGGAAACCTGGAGTGTATACAGAAGACAGGATGGATTTTAATTTAGTAGAACACAGAGGATCTTGTTGGGCTTTTATGATTGTGCTTCACGAAGCAACTGTGGATCATAGACTAAGATAACATCTTTAGAATAAATGTAATCACTGTGTCCCCCGAATTTTCTACAAAAAATCAAGTTGGGGCTGGAGAGATGGCTCAGTGGTTAAACGCATTTGTTTGCAAAGTCTGATGATTGGGGATTGTCATACTCAGCCACACATCGCTGGGATGAATCTCCAAACCAGGCACAATTATGGGAAGGAAGGTATTTATTGAAGCACCAGACCCAGAGGAAGTTAAGGAAAAAGGCTGGCTCTCTTTTATAGAAGCAAGCAGAGAGAGAAACAGCAACTCCAGAAGCAAGCAAGCAAGCACACTACAAACTAGCAAACAAGAGGAACTCCAGGCTTGAGCTCGGACTGCTTTTTGCATATGTAGAGCTAGAATTCCAGGACCACCCCAGAAACACCTTAGGGCTGAACCCTAGGATCTGGCCAAGGTGACACACCTCCCCCAGCCAGAACTAGCTGAAGACAATTTATAATTATAATGAACTTTTGAACCTATTGGGGGACATTATTTAAACTACCACAGGGATTGATTTCTCAGTACTCACAACAAGCCAGATGTACAAAATGGCACATGTATCTGGAGTTCATTTGAAGTGGCAAGAGACCCTAACTTACCCATCTTCTCTGTCACTGTTTCCCTCTCCACCCCACCCCACTCTCATTTCTCCTTCACAAATAAATACATATTTTTAAAAATAAATTTTAGGGCTGGAGAGATGGCTGAGAGGTTAGGGCACTTGCCTCTAGTGCCTAAGGCTCCTGCCTCCAGTGCCTAAGGCCCAGAGTTTGATTCCCCAGGACCCACATAAGCCAGCCCCACAAAGTGGTGGCCCTGGTGCGCTCTCTCTCTCTCTCTCTCTCTCTCTCTATCTATCTATCTATCTATCTATCTCTCCCTCTCTGCTTGAAAATGAATAAATAAAATATTTTTAAAATAAATTTTAAAATTTAGTTCTCATTTATTTTGTATTTTAATATTTTATTTATTTGAGAGAAAGAGAGGGAGAGAGTGAAGAAGCAGACAGAGAAAGAAAGAAAATATATGGGTGCACCAGAGCCCTCCAGCCAATAAAAGCAAACACCAGACATGTACCGCTTTGTACTTCTGGCTTTATAAGGGTCCTAGGGAATAAAGCCCATGCTGTCAGGCTTTGCAAGCAAACCCCTTTAAATACTGAGCCACCTAAGCCCTTAATTTGCTTGTTTAATAAAAATGACTGTTAGTTCTCTGCAAGTTTTTGCAGTTCCCTAATAAGTTCCCTAGCCTACTTCAAATCCAATATACAGTATTTCTAGAAAGTATTACACATGGTAATTAAACTGCCCTTACATCCCTTTTAATGTTTGCAATAAGCCAAGGAAAATTAATGCCAGAGGAGAAATATGGATAATAGTATACTTCTTCTGAAGACATCTCTCTCTAAGAGATAGATTCTGGGCCCTAGCTATAAATTATTACACCCATTTAAAGTGCTATAAAAATGAAAACTAGTAGGGCAATGGAGATTTGTGTTACAAAGACAATAGCAACAAAATAGATTCTCACAAATGGAGGCATATAAAATATATATAATATTTCAAGCTATTTTTTTTGTTTATTTGACACAGCATTGCTTTCCTAACCTTCATCCACATTATAAGTTTGGTAATATTTTCATTTATATATTCTCTTCATAAGAATAAACAATGCTAACCTTGAAATCTCAGCTAAGCTGGTATAAATACTTCATATTTGCACATTTGTTCCTGTATGAGTAAAAACCAATATTCTCTATTGAAAACAGTGATGCATAATCTAAACTCAGAGGATGAGAGTCTCTTCCCAACTGCATTTCATTGTCACCTTTCAGAAATTCTATATAAATAGCTTTAACTTTGCTGAAAAGGAAGAGTTCCTCATAGAGTCTACAGGAAATGAATAGTTGGCTATATTCTTTATTTATATGGTGGTTATACATATTGTGACAGATTCTGATTTACCTGAATGAACTTGGAATTTCATTATCTCTTTACCTTCAACCTCGACCAATATATTTGGTTATAATCTTTGCTTATATGTATTAGTTTACTACAAATAATTTAAAAGGTATCAAATTTATCTACTTACACATTCACTCCATAAACACAAGACAAATTATATCTAGCATCCTTACTCTTAAAGACAAAAACAAAAAAATGGCAAATACATCGTAATTCAACTCAGCATGTTTACTAGGAGACTGTGTTGTTAGGAATATACTTTTTGGTGTATGGATGTGCATGGTGGAACCATCAAAATGCATTGTCTATTTTCATCACATGTGTATAATATGTGTGGTATTTGCACGTTGATGACCTGTCGCAGCTTGCATTAATGTGTACCTGTGGCAGCCAGAGGAGAGATCACTCTCCACCACTTAGGTGACTTTTTCCTTCAGATGGAGTCTATCTGTGATTCTAGAATTTGCCTTTTGTGAGCCTTTGGCTCCACACCGGATTGAGGTCACAGTTATGAAGAGCCATGTCCTACTGTTCTCAAGGGTTCCAAACATTCAAACTCAGGTGGTCTCAGGTCCCCTCAGGCTGCCCTGCTTCTGCAGGACTTCCATTAAACTGCTGAGCCATCTCTCCAAGCCTCCTTTCATTTCTTTATTTTGATTTTTATATCTAAGGATTAAACCCAGGGTCTTGTGTATGGCAAGCACTGTCCCACTGGGCAACACTCCAGCCCAAATTTCCATCTAAAGTTGTCCCCAAAGCTGACACTGAGCAAGGCTTTGAGATCAAGTCACTTATGAAGGATCTCATCACAGGATGCTTTCTGAAGTACTAGCCCACGCATGGACCATGTTCTTCAGTCTCTAGGATTGAACTCAAGTAGTGGTTCTCAAATTAGAAAGTACCTCAGAATGTCTTGAAGGATTTTCCCAAGCAAGATAGCTAGGCCCCTTCCCAAGGCATCCAATTCAGTGATGGAATTTCTATTTTCAGCAATTCCTACCTGATACTCAGACTCCAGGTCTGACAGCTCCATTTTGGGAACTGCTGATGACAGATACAGCAGAACGCAATGGTATTTAGATGAAAGTATCTTAAATGTCCTCATTCTTTTCAAACATTGTAGTTTTCTCATGTTTTCAAATATTTGTTTTATCCAAAACAGTGAGTTTTAGCCACGCATGAAACTCGAAATCCTTGTCTTGTCATTTACTAGGTATGAATGTGGTTACTAGTCCAAGTGGTTAAGTAGAAAATATTTGACTCTCACAGTGCATTTATTTTATTTTAGATTCCTTTCTGGGACACCTATAACAGTTTTATTTTATTTTAGATTCCTTTCTGGGACACCTATAACAGTTTTCCAAATGTCTAACTCCTTCCGATTTGAAGGAAACAGGGGGCAAAATGTGAGTGTTATTGCACCCAATACACCTTTTGGGATAATTTATGTGAAATTGCTTTCTGCTCCTTATCTGCAGTAGGGTGTGTGAAGAGGGTAAGTGCATGTGTATATGTATTAATGATATGTGCAAGTATAGCAGAAATAACTATTTTGTGTTTATAAATATTTGATAAAATTCTTCCAAGCATGAAATCGGAATTTTCTCTGTGCAGAGCAAAATATTTCTGTGAAGTTCAGAGTTGGAATAAAATCACAGGTCTCATAAAATACAGTATGGGAAAATAACTATACCAATACTTTACTGCTTCTGAATAATAAAGAACATTTGTGGGAAAAAAAACTAGTTTTACTCTGGCTCATGAGTATGTCTACACTATTGGTAAGAAAGCCATTTAAGAAGGGACATTTTTAAAGCAAAATGAATGCTTGTGGTTATGTAGGTACTATAGCAACAAGGAAATGTATTTAACTTCAGGATGCTGTTTGTTTCCACAGAACACGTGCAATTTTCTATTCTGAGTTCACATTTAAGTTCACATAAAAAGGGCACTTTATTTTTTCCAAGGACACTGAGTGGAATAATGAGAATTGACTGAAAAGAATTCTTCTCTTGCGTATATCACAGACCACTGAAGTCATTCGAAAGCCAAGTAGATAATATAGGCTGTGTACTCCATTCATTTTGGATGTTTCCCCTTCTTTTTGGCATGCTTATATGTGTTTTGTACATACAAGTGTGTTTGGGTGTACAAGCACATCAATGTGTGTGGAGACCAATGGAAACCTCAGGTCTTCTCCCCGGGAATGCTGTCCACTTATTTTGAAACAGAGTCTCTCATTGATCAGGAGCTCACTCATTAGGTTAGAATAAGGATCAAGTGGGCTTTTGTGATCTGCTTACTTGAGTCTCTGGAGCACCACATGCCATATATATTCTGGGGTACAAACTTGCATGGCAAACATTTCAATAAATGTATCTCCACAGCACTTTCCTTTTTTCTAATATAAAATTTTACATTCTTAAGAATCTGAGAGAGCCACACTAATTCTCCCATCTTATTGAATATAAAATGAACTTGGTGAAATATATAGAGAGACTACTTATGGTAAGTAAAATCTTTGAATAAGAATTGAATCTCAATGTATTTTTCTCTTAAATTCTTTAGGCTAAAAAGCAAAAGAATCAAATAAACTTTTTTTTTCTTTGTATCAGAGAAAGCAAATTTTATTTTCTATAAAAAATGGATATTCCTTAAGGCCAATATATACATTTAAAATTGTACTTGCTCCAGCACATTTTTCTTGTTTTAATATTTATTCGTTACTTTTCTACCAGTCTCATGCAGTGGAAACCCCACCTCTCTCAGCGTTCCCAGTGTTCAACTGTTTGCCATCTTCTGATTCGATTCCTGCTTCCAATCTGGCAGTCTTTAGTAGAAGTCTTTGTGATTTGTCTTGGCTTCTCAGGGTTTACAGGGATTCCATTTAAGCCAGGGTTTTAGGAGCTGATCTATAGATTACTTCTCTGGTACTTCACTTAATGTTGAGAATTTATAGCCAGAAGATGAGGGGACAATGAAGCAGAACTTGTGATTTAGCTCATAGATTCCCTCAAGGAATCTCCATCCATTTCTGTCCTCGCTGCAGTGAAGGGCCCTGCAGACTTATTCCAGCTTCTTCTGTCTTGACAGCATCTCTCTGAAGGTGCTCCTGTTTCCACATCGTATATACATCCACATGCTCTGTTCAAAAGGCTCCCTGTCTCCAAACCCCAGCCTCACTATCAGCCCTGCAGCTCTGACTTAAGGCTGAAGCTCTAATGACAAACCTCATCAAAACAATCTCCTTTACAAGAGCTGGAAAGATGACTCCATGATTACCAGCTCTTGCTGTGCAAACATCAGGGACTGAGAGAGCCTTCGACGGCCTGGGTTTGATTCCCCAGCACCCATATAAACAGTTAGGCATGGAAATGGACCCCTGTAATTCCAGTCCTACAAGGACAGGGACTCGGAGACCTGGTCATCTTTGGGTCTTCCTGTTGAATAAAGCCATGAAAATGGTAGCTCCAGGTCAAGTGAAAGTTGATTCAAGAAAACAGGCAGCTGACAGGAAGGGGGGAGACACCTGACATTCTCTTCTGTCTTCTGCATGGGTTGGCTCAAGGCATGCACATCTGCAGGTATAATACTACACACACATCACATCACACATCACACATGTTACACACACACACAACCCTTATCAAAATATTACCCCTCCTTTAAAATATTCCTCCCTGTATTTTCTCACTATAGGTCACCCTCTACTCCATGCTCAGTGTGTGATGTCTACTCTGCAGGCTCAACGATAATGGACAGGACTTAGCATGCTGAATGCACCGTGACACACACATTATGTGTCTTGTCACAAAGACAATAATTTGCTAAGAAAGTACCAGAGATGGTGACTATTTCTTGGTAGCTAAAGGGACACTGAAGTTTCCATGGATGGCTGTCTTCTCTACAACTTAGTTCAGATCAGCTTCAGCACTCGGTATGGAATGGCTGCTCTTTTGTCAGGGTGAAACCATCTCTGCGACTTCAAGGACAGATGAATACTGAGACTTTATGGGACAGACAACAGGATTATGTGCAGGCTATGTCAATATTAGAAAGTGTTATAGATCTTGACAGTGGGGAAGAAGTGGTCTCTAGACTTAAAGAGAAAAGGGCTGTGCCAGTTCTAGGTACTGGGAAATGTAGAGAGGGAAGGGGGGTAAAGTGTGCAACCAAGCCAGGGAAATCCTTCTGATCCCAGAAAGCAGATGCCTCTCTCTCTCTCTCTCTCTCTCTCTCTCTCTCTCTCTCTCTCTCTCTCTCTCTCTCTCTCTCTCTGTTTCTGTCTCTCTGTGTGTGTTATGTGTATTGTGTGCATGCACATATGTCCATGGTCATGTGTGTAATGTTTTTAGAATAATTAGAAAGTTGTGTGACAAATTTCAAATTTTCATGGAGACACTATAACTGTATATCAGTTTTTTTTCCATGATAGCCTACTGCCATGCCCACAAAACAACAGTAGTTCTACACCATTAAAATGTTTTTATCCAAAAGAGCATAACAGCAGAGAGCCAACATTCAGGTGTCAGGAGCAATGGCCATCTTAAGGCTGATTCAGCCAGGTCTGTTGTGAGCACGAAAAAAGGCAATGGGTGCCCAGGAATCTGTGAATCAGATGGTGGAGCTAAGTGTCCCTGAGTATAGTTCTGGGGTGTGTCCTTCCTTGTTGTATCTTAATAGTGTTCTTTCATTATGATCAGAGTCATTTGAGTGAGTACCATTTCTCTGAGGTGGTAAGAAGTCTTACAATGGCCACAGGTACGATATGAGTCACTTAACTGGATTTAAAAATTCAAATTAACTGGCAACAGGTAATATATAATGTTTGAGCAATTCAGCCAGATTTACTTACTGTTGACACCATAAGAACATTTATTTGTTGTAGTCTCAAAATCTTCAGTCAGAAGAGGGCATTTTAAGGGCCATAAACAAATGTTTGCTTGGCATACAGCAATGATATTTGTATACAAGGGTCTGCAGCATCTTGTCTCTTATGTCCTCCAGTGGGCTCAGCATTTTTCCTTCTATGGTTGACACTTTCTCTTCTCACTTCTGTCCAGAAATGTTCTCTGAATGCCACCCTACATGTTTCTACTGTTCTTTTAATGTGAAGGAAATTAAATACTGGGAAAATATATAAAATGAAATAATAACAGTGCCCTGAGCATAATGCTGTCCAGGGAACACATGATGGGCACATAACAACACAGCAATGGAGGCACAGAAAAGGATTTAGTTAAATCACAAGTTCTGCTTCTCTTCCCCCTTTTCTACCGTCTGCAGTTCTCAACATTAAGTTATGGAAGTGGAATAGGTAGAGTTTTTGTTCTTTTGTTTGTTTTTGTTTTTGCTTTTTCAAAAGTGTGAAGGCAAAGATGGTTGGGAAAGCGTTTGAAAGAAGTAAACACAAACAAAATGGGACTTTAAATAAAGGAGAGAGAATTCCTTCATTGGGTTTGAGAAACATATGCAAGAACTTAAGTTTTGCTTTTCATTTTTTTCCCAAGCTTAAATCTCATATTGGACAATGTTACCACAATTTCAGCAGTGTGTTGAGCCTCCACAATGAGCCATAGTTCAATAGAATTATATATTTAATCCTTTCCCTGATTACTTCCTATCAAATATATGAACAAGCTCTCTTACAAGCTTTGTCTCAATGACTGGAAATTTTACAATGGAACACTGGAAAAATTCTCAATCAAGCCTATAGGAAAAGAAGGGAAACTTACAATAGTTCTGATTCCTGAGAAGGTAGACATCTGTTGATATCTAAGTGGTAGGATTTATTTTTCAAAACACACGGAGGTTAGTAAAATACTTGGAAATCCAAAAGAGTTAACGCTATCGTGTTGAGAACAAGTTCATTGATCACGTAAATATATTGATTTGCTATAACTATGCCATCGTGTCTCTCATGTAACCCTAGAAGAGGTGATAGAAAAAGAGCTAATGGAAGATACATGAGTCTCTATTTTTGTCTAAGGTCAGATCACATGCCTAAAATTTAAATAGCTGATTGTGTAAGAAAGATCAAACTATTTTGTTTCTCCTATTTAATGGGAGTCTATTGACTTGTAAGGAACACTTGAATTTCAGATTGGTTTGACCTCTAGACATATGAGTTATTCAAGTTTGTTTCCTAAGCTAAATGCATGGATGGAAGTTTATGTGTGTTCAGGAACATATATATGTGGTACATGCATGAAGGCCAGGGATCAACATTAAAGGTTTTCCTCAGTTGTTAACATTATTAGTAGTAGTACAGTACTGATATTATAAGAGACAGGCCCTTTCACTGAGCCTAGAGTTCACTCATATGGCTAGACTTTTTTTTTTTTTTCTGGTAGTAGATTTGGGGTTTTATTATGGAGTGATGAAGTTTTGTTTTTTTTTAAATATATATTTATTGTCCATAATGAGTTACATTATTTAGTGGGCAAACCATGCGTTGTTATCCCGAATTCCCCAATTCCCCCCCTCCCCATCCCTGATCAGTTGTATATCCTCCTCCGTGGGCTGTCTGTATTAGTCCTTGTGGCAAGGGATCCTGTCTAGACTTTTAAGTTAGTAAACCCCAGATATTGTCTTCCTCCTCATTACAGGTTTCATGCCACTGCACTCAGCTTTCCTATGGGAGCCAGGGATCCATAGTCAGGCAGGGCCTCAGGCTTGTGTGGAAAGCACATTAATCATGGAGTCATCTTCCATTCCTTAATTCTTGACACACAAGAGTTGTCACGTGAATATCTGTTCTTTTCACCTCATTTTCTGTTTTGATTTGACAAGAGACAAAACATGCAGGCCATGATGGAAAGCCTCTAGAAAAATAGGGATGAACATGTGGTGAACAGATCAAATTTAAACGACCATCTAATTTGAATGCCAAGCTTTTTTCTTAGAGATATCTGCAATAATAAATTTGCCAGTTTTCAATGATGGTTTTTTGCATGATAACATCAGGGTTGAAGCATTCCAGCTGGGATCCTTCAAACTCTGAAATATTTTCTGATTGGCCTGAATTAAAAAAAAATGTCAAGCCCTACAAAAGTATCACGATACTAGACTTTTAACTCTATCAAGACACTGATACAGTTTCATGGCAGTCCTCTGAGTAGAATTCAAGAGCCATGAAAGTCAAGACCACGTCTTTTGGGCTAGTCCCACAGAGGGTTTAAATTTATTCCACTTCAAATGACTTCTTCGCTTTTAAAACTTCAATATTCTGCAGCCTCTCCGGGAACAAATGAAAATAAGAGCACCCCCCCCCGCCCCGTGCCACAACTTAGTAGATGAGTTTCCTCTGTTAAAATCTTTTTCTAACCACAGTAATGTAAGTGTCTAATTATAATTGACAAGAGTCGGTCACAGATGAAAGAGGCATCTCCTTGGCTGACAAATTACTCAACCTCCTGTGTTTATGCTGAGGACTTATAATTTACTTTTGTGCAATGCCTTGTAAGTCTTACAGGAGCCAGGCTCTGTTTTAAAAAGCAAACTCAGAGATTATGAATAAAAAGCACATGAACAGTTTTTTTTTTTCCTGAGCAGAGATGATAAATGTTTTATTGATAGGGTAAAATTTGGTGGAAATTACATGGGTAGGCTGTATTTGGACACTGCCTTAAAACAAATACAGAATGTGAATCTTAAAGTACAATTTCATTCTAGCATGACCTCTGAAAACCTAATAATCAGCACAAGCATCTCTACCGCTACAACTTTACACACCTTCTGCTCCCTGGGAAGCAATACGTGCATTGAGATGACATAGAGAAGATTTCTCAACCTCAGCACTAGTGATCGCTTGGACTAGGTAATTCTTTGTTATGGAAGCGTAACTATAGATTGTAAAAGCTTAGGGTCATGCACAGCCTTTATTGACTAGACAACAGTAGTAAACTTATCCCCAGCTGTGATAATCAAAACTCTCTTTAGACACTGGCACATATCTTCCAGAAGGCAAACCTCACTTCTGGTTGAAAAATCACTGGTTTGTGTTATTATACCAGAAGACATAACACCATAACTGAACATCCTAAACATTTGTTTCTGGCTTGTATGAATTATACTGTGAAGCTTTTAAAGCAAATTGTAATCGATGTAGCAAGTTGGTATTCTGGAACACTCTGGATTATGGCACTTTTCATCAGCACACCCTTCGTAGTTCATCCTGAAAGTCGAGGGATGCAGAGTTGAGAAATACTTTTAAACATTAATGTCAGAAATGACGCGTTCTGCTTATGTCTACATTTCATTGATCAGATCTATTCATGGGATCATTCTTGAAGGAAGATATAGAAGAAGATGTAAAGATGTAACAATGACTAGAGATGTGTCTGGTAGAGATATCATCTACTCAACTTCCTCGTCTTCAATCGTTTTTTGCTGGTGTTGGTCACTACAGCCTTGGCAAGGATAGAAGGGTGGGATAGTATCATGTTTAAGTCATGAGTTTTAGAGGCAAAGTACATGAGTCCATCTGCCAGAAATCATATGTGATCTCAGATAAGTTACCTGAGTTTCCTCATCTATAAAATACCAGCTAACACAGTGCCTACCTCACAGGGATGTTGTACGAAATGAACTTGTTAGTGTTTGTAAAGACCTTGGAAAGTGCCAGCACCTAATAAAACATGTTAAGTACATTTAAGTAAATATTAAATCATTATCTAATAAAAAATATATAGAGTAAGTATATATGTTTTCTATGAAAACATGTTGACAGGATGAAAAAGAAAGTGGTTGTATTCACAAGAAATACTTGATTCTCATATACAACACTTCCTTGTCTATAAATTAGAAATAAATAAATATGTCTACAAAGGCACATTTTCTATATTTGCCTCAGAACTCAGAACTTATCACATTCAGAAGAATAAATGTTACAAAGTGTTTGAAAGTTAAATTTTAAACGTTCAACCTGGGCAAAATAATATAGCAATATACTCACTGTCTGTTCATCAAAGCCCCATTGTAACCATTTAATGTCAGCTACTAATGAAACTACATCTTCTCATGCCATCATTAGAACTTAGGAGATTCATTTCCTTAAAATATATTCAATATGATTTTAAACAGCTATGTAAAATATCACAAAATTATGGGACACTTAGTTGTTCAATATATGGTAGGATGTATTTTCATTCTGTCTTTTCATGTACTCTCATGAGTGTCCCATGACCATTCTAAGAGCATTATAACCCTCCCAGCCCCTCCCTCCCCATCCCTCCTTACCACTGGGAATGGGGTTGCAGAACTGTATCACTGATACAAACATACATTGCAGCAGATGTTTCTTTGTAGTTGTATTTCCCTTAGAGAGCACTTAAGGAATTGTTTCTGCTCCAATTTCATGAAAAAAATAAACATTAAAAGTCTACATTTAAGACTTGAGATCATAAAAATTAACTTCTCTACTATTCTCAAACCAGATAACATTCTTCTTAAGTTGACGTCCACTTTCTTCATCATTTGATATTGAAGACCCCTTCTAGGGCAAATTTGGGTCCAGGTGCACCAATCTTGACTTCTTTTTACCCTGTCTTGTTTGATTATTAGAGCTACAGAAATCTTTGGTTGAACCAATGCCCTATTGCTGCCTATTAGGGTTTAAATCTGAAATACCCCCCCCACACACACATACACATACACTTACTCGTGCTGTTCCCCAGCTGACGGTGCTGTTTTGGGAGACTGTGGAAGTTTTGTGAAGCAGTAAGCAGCTGGCACAGGTATTTCAAGGTCACTGCTTCCTGACACAGTGTCGCTGAATCTTGCTCTGTCATGATGTGAACAGCTTTCCCATATAGTTCTCTAGCCTTGACCTAAGCTACACCATCATTCTTCCACACCATGATAGACTGAAGCTCTCTGAAACTGAGTGAAAATAAATCTTCAGCCCCTTATGTTGTTTCTGTGCTCAGAGTAACTACTAATCTACTCAGCCTCCAGTAATCTTCACATTGGTCTGTAAATACTGAGGAGATTCGGAAAGCATATGCATTTTTTCTATCATGTTTTTCAATATGTGTATCAAAGAACACTTTTGTTTAAATCATAGGATGAGCTTTTTAAAGTGAATACTCCAATTGTGTGTTTTAAAATAGCCATTAGGCAGGATCCTGAATGCATTCCACACAAAGAAATGATAGCTATATGAATGAGGGATATGACAATTGTTCAGATCTGATCATTATATATTCTATACATGTGTAAAAATGTCATAAATTTTACATCCTATAAATTTACATCCTATAAATAAGTTCCTGTTGCGGTCAGCTTTCTAGTTGCAGCGCAGAAAGAACCCAAGCAAAGGCGGATTGTGGAGGAATAGGTTTATTGGCTTATGGACTTGAGGGGAGACTCCATTCTGGCAGGGAAAATGATGGCATGAGCAGAGGGCTGGACATCACCTCTGCCACAGCACTGCAAACAGCGGCAGGAAGGTGTGCCAAATACTGGCAAGGGGAAGCTGGCTTATCACCCCCATAAGCCCACCCCCAACAACACAGCTTCATCGAGGTTGTAAAACCCAAATTGCTATCAGCTGAGGATTGATCTATCAGAACACACTCATTTGTTTGTGGGGGATACCTGGATCAAACCATGACAGTACCATTAAAATGTGTCAATTAAATAAATAAATAAATATATGCTTCATCCCAGGTTTGATGAAACAGCCTAGAGATGAAGCCAGTAAAAATCAATATTGTTAACAGGCTCTCCAGTGAAATTCTTAACACACCTTAATACAATTAACAAATTCTTTAAGAAGCTATCTTTTAAGATAATTCTTGTATATGTCTAAAATTTGATTTTAGACTAAACAATGTAAGCAAAAACAAATGGAAGTATTTAATTATTACCATACAAAGAAAGTCACTATATTTCCTTTGAAAACTCACATTCACATGTGATTGTAATGAGACAATGATTGGTCAAAGTGCAGGTTGAGATAACCTGCTTATTATTTCACCAATGTTATGAATAGGATTATTGGAATCCACTCAGTTATGGAGAGCCATTCAGGGTGAAATACATTGGGACCCAAAATCTTGGGCCCCCAAAGAGAAATTCACTTTGCAAGTGATTTACAAATAGGCTACGAACAATAGAATCTAGCCAATTCAGAAATGTGTATCTCAGTTAACCTATACTGATCTCACTCTCTGATGGAGATTCTGTTTTTATCTTTCAGAATGCAGTGAGAGAGCTGTGGCTCCTTCAACCCTACCAACCAGCCACAGGCCAACAGCTGACATCCTGGCAAGAGATGAGCCACCCCAGACCTACCATGGAGGATCCATATGGAACCCCACAAAGAGTGATGGGATAAGCAGGAGACCCATAACCACAGCCAAACAGTCAACCCAGGATAAGCTAGACAGACAGACACCAATGATTTTCAACAAAACCTAAAGCAGAAGAGACCCCTAAGACCTCAAGAATAAAGCAGCCTTAATACTCACCCACCATGACTCAGGGAACTGAGCGGAAGAAGGGGCAGAAAAATAGTAAGAGCCATGGTGAGGGAGAACTGCCAGAGACATTGCTCCCCTCAGTAACAACATACAAAGGGGAATGGAACCAGGCTGACTCCTAGGCTATCCATAACCCCCTACCCCATGGACTGATCCAGACTGCCCACAGAGGAGGATACTCAGCTGATTGGCAACAGGGAAGAGGGAAATCATGTAACTGGGGACATCAACATATTATTTGCTCATTAAGTGTATCTAATTATGGATAATACAGAAAAATAAAAATTAGGATTACTGGGAACATAGTGTTAAAGGAAAGAATAGCAATAGCATGTCTAGGATTGTGTGCAGGAGGTTTTTAGTATAATTTCCCATTCCCTGTGGCTTTATCTTCAAAAAAATTTTCAAAAAAACATTTCTAAATAATAGATTATAAGCACCTGTAGTGTAGAAGCAATACTTCCTTCCATCTGTAAAATTTCTTAGTGTGAGGAATGTCCTGAAATCTCATGAAACATTAATGATAATGAACACCCTCCTCTAAATAGACCCACTCCTGCCCATAGTTGCCAGAATTGTCTCTTGAAATCACCACATAGGATTCATTTTCTCTTGTTTAATTGAAAGGGACCAAAAGAGTACCAAACACAAGTTTCTCTTTGACTTTGAGATGAGATTCACTCTCCTTTAATAGATATGGCATTGATTGTGGTACAATTAAATTATAAGCAGAAATATTCTCATATAGGAATAATGAGTTTCAAGGTCTGCTTACCAAACTGAATGTGAACCTAGTTTTAAGGCTATGACTTTTTCATATGTGATCAGTTTTTCCACAGCCAACTGTAATTTATATCAATTTGAGAGTCACACATAGTACATACACATTTCTAATTTCTGTAACTTCTGTATAGTTAATGATGTTTTTAATACTCTGGCTTTAGGATAGTTATATTAATCAGTATATGAACATATGGCCTTATCAAATACAACAGCTTTGTACACTGGTTATTATTTTAAAGTAAAGATTGAAATTGGATTGAATTTGGAGAATTTTTGAACTTGGAAAATAATTTTTAACATATGAATGGATTTACTGGTTCTTTGGGTGTAGAAAGTCTGTAGTCTATTGCCTTGGGAGTTATTGTCTTAGGAGTTGTCTCAAATACAATGGAAATGAATAAAGGAGTCTTTATTAAATAAATCACAATAACTTTCTTGCTAAAAGAAGATCTTAGAATACCAGCTGGAGGAAATTTAAACTGATGTGGAGTTCATGTGGCCTTTACTGATATAACATTTTCTAACCTGTATTTCCATGGAAACAAAGAGAAAAAGTAACAGGAGACTTTGTGTAGTTGAGAAGAAGAAAGGAAGGAAAGGATCTTGTAATATATGCCCAACACTGAGTGAATAGTAGAAGTCCAGAAGTCCTATGGGGCTGCCTCCCAGTACCACATACAGTAAATTATGGGACCTTAGATCTAATGCTTTCCTGAAAACAAGCAGTAATTAATATCATACATGCATACTCTGTGTCCTGTCTACAAGAATTATACTGGCTGCATATTTTATTTTAAATTTCCCAAATTCTCATTTTCACTGCAACTAATTACATTCCATTCATTAATGTAACCTTGCCTTCCATTTAATGAGACTTTGAAAGTCTCCTTGCATTATGATTAATTCTATGGTATCCTCTTCCTCTTTGTCGAAGGTCCCCTATATTTTCCTTCTTTAATGCCTTTATCATTTATTTATCAATTCATTGATTTATATATTATTTGTCTCTTCATGGGCATACATGCCATGGTGACTATGTGGAGGTCAGAGCCAGTTTTGGGGTGCTCCACCATCTTGGAGACAGAGTCTCTTGCAATTGCAAATGAATTGCTAAACTACAAATGAAATTCGACCAGCTGGCCCATGAGCTCAGGACTCTCCTTACTCTGCTTTCTGTTATGAATGCACTGGAATCATAGACATTAGTGCCACTTTGATTCTGGTTTATGTGGATGCTGTGAAATTGAACCTGAGCCAGTAGATGGTGCGAGCAAGTAACGTCAATGGGAGCCATCTACCGTTATGCTCCTGGAGTAACATTAGTCTAAAGTCATCCTTCTATGTAATAAAATTTAACATTTTTAATTCAGTCTGTTATCTAAGGACCTAGAAGTAAAGCCAAAGTCCTACAAGCTCTCAGGTGCTTCTCTCGGTGAGGTAAGCTCATCTAAGCAGAAACTCTTGCTCTTTTTTTAAAATAATTTTTAATGTTTTATATATTCATTTTCAAGCAGAGAGAGAAAGAGAGAGAGATCGAGAGGTAGAGATAGAGATAGAGAGAGAGAGAACACCAGGGCCACCACCTTGTGGGTCTGGCTTATGTGGTTCCAGGGGAATTGAACCCAGGGCCTTAGGCACTGGAGGCAAGTGCCTTAACCGCTGAGCCATCTCTCCAGCCCAACTCTTGCTCTTTTGAGATTCCCCTAGCTATCATCACTTCCTTCAGAGATACAATCTTCTACAGAACATTTTTTTTTACTATCCCTCCCTTCCATTTTTATTAAAAATTGTAACCTTTGGCTCATAGAAATTATGTCATCCTCAATGCCTTTCATCACTCTAGGATTTTGCTAAAAATTCAGCATGTAGAATTCAGCTAACGTGTTCCCTTTCCAATTATTCTCCTGCACACTGCTTACTGCTAAGGCTATTCCATTGGCTTTTTCACCATGAGAAGCTTCTTTGAAGTAATGATGCCAAGAATCCCACCCCATAGTTGTTCAAGCAATCCTGTGTAACAATTATTAAATCTCACGCACAACATGACCTCATGTGTTCTGAATAGTTGGTCCCCAGCTTATGGCAATTTGGGAGGTAAAGCCTGACTGGAGGGGGTGTGTTGGTGGCAGGATTAGGAGTGTTCTAGCCAGCTTCCACTTTTCAGAAATTGACTCTCTACTGCTGCTGCTTGATACACTGATGTTCAATGTCTACCCATGCCTCACCTTTCATGCCATTATGAAGTTTTCCCTTGATAATGTAAGCCCAAATAAAAACTTTCCTCCCTGGGCTGGAGAGATGGCTCAGCAGTTAGGGCAGTTGTCTCCAGTGCCTAAAGCCCTGGGTTCAATTTCCCAGTACTCACATAAGCCAGACCCACAAGGTGGTGGCCCTGGTGCTCTCTTCTCTCTCTCTCTCTCTCTCTCTCTCTCTCTCTCTCTCTCTCTCTCTCTTTCTCTATCTCTCTCTCCTTGAAAATGAATAAATAAAATATTAAAAAAAAACTTTCCTCCCATCAGCTGCTGAGGATCGGGAGCTATATCTCCACAATGAGAACATAACTACTACACATGCCAGGGTCTCTTGTTTCTGAAAATGAACATGAGTCACCTTTATGTAGGTAGTAGCTGGGGAATTGAACCCAGGATATCAGGCTTTGAAAGTGTGTGTGTGTGTGTGTGCGTGTGTGTAAAACAGAGTCTCTTTCTCTGAAAATTAACACCTGTTGGTTTTTCATGCATAGCTGGGACATTGAACCCAGGATGTCAGGCTTTGCAAGCAAGCACCTTTAACTGCTGAACCATTTCCCCAGCCTCACTTTCATAGTGTATCCTGTCCAAGAATCTGACAGGATTATTTCCACATCCTAAATTGGAGAGAGACTGAATTAAAAAGTAGCAGATTGCATTGTTTGGAAGAGGAAACTTCAAGAGCGTTTAACATCCAATCTGTGGCACAGTTGCTAATCACTGCAGAGTCATATTTACAGTGAGAGAGCAGATTATTGTGAAAAATATACAGTTTCATGATGAAAGGAGCATGACTCCGGTGGATGGAGTTAAAGGTGAGGCAGGGATTATGCAAAGAGAGCGTTGTGGAAGGGAAGAGTTTAATTAAGGAGAAACAATGCTTTTTCCTGGAATAATAACAATTTCATAACTACAAGATCCTATCCATCCAAGGCTCTAACATGTAACAATACAATTTTATGTAAAGTGAGGATTTCTCTGAAAGGATAGAGATTTCTTAGTATCCTTATATTTGGTGGAGCTGTTTCGAAAGGCTGTTAAGTTTTTAGGAAGCAGGGATAGGTCTTAGGGTTGCAGCCTAGAAATTCTTCTGTTTCTTGATTGCTGCTGCAGTTAACATCTTGTGACTGCAACAAAACACCCAACCAAAAGCAGTTCATGAGAAGAAAAGATTTATTTTTGTTTACAATCTCAAGAGGATTCTTCATGATAGCAGGGGACAGCATGGCCTCAACAGAGGCTGGGCATCACCTCTGTCACAGCAGGTGATCAATAGCAAGTTTGGGACATTGGAAAAAAAATCCCACAATGTTGATTCGGTAACTTTAATAACAAAGATATCTGATAATGTAATCCAAGAAGTCCTGTGGATTGTTATAGAGACAAATATGTCTGAAGTAGTTTATATTTTGAAAAAAAAAACATTGTTCATTGTGAACATCTAATAGACTTCCAGGCTGTCTGAAGATGTACCAGAGGATGAGGATCATGAACTTTAGTGACAGTGATGAGCAGCAGTATGGCTTGCTTTGTGTGCCTTCGGGACATTCAAAGCAATACCTATTTAGGAGAGAAGGCAGTTGGATATTTTGTTAAAACTTGCTAGGGAGTGGGCTATGGAGATCACATGTAGTTCAGGCATTTGCCTGCAGTACCTAACTACCTAGGTTCAATTCCCAAGAACTACAGAAAGCCAGATGCACAAAGTGTGTCATGCATCAGAAGTTCATTTGCAGTTCCTAAATACTCTCTATCTCTCTTTCTCTCTCTGTTTTTCTCTCTCTTTGCAAATTCATCAATGAAAAAATTTTTGAAATGTTGATACTGAATTGAAAATGATTCAGGGCGCCTCTGAGAAAAGGACAAATCTGAGATCACTGACAGGTGAATAAGGTGATGGACTTCTGAACTTTTATCTGGTTAGAGAAGAAAGTGAATACAAATTCATCCTTACATATTCAGGGAAAACAGGAAAATGAATGTTCTGACTCACATTCCTGACTTTTCCAGTGAAGGGGGAGTAAATATAGTGAAAACAGCAGACAAAACTGTAAGGCATGCAGTTATAAGGAAAAATAATAGATCCTGGAGAAAAGGGAACTTGAACTTCTTCAGGTACGAAGAATTTTTGTTTTGTTTTGTTTTTTTGAGGTAGGGTCTCGCTCTCACTCAGGCTGACCTGGAATTCACATGTAGTCTCAGGGTGGCCTTGAACTCACAGTGATCTTCCTACCTCTGCCTCCCAAGTGCTGGGATTAAAGGCATGCGCCACCATGCCCTTCCAGGTATAAAGAAGTTTTGAATGATGTCCACGCTTCACAGAGTCTAAAATACATGTAAGTTTGGGACATTGGAGAAAATCCCACAATGTTGACTCAGTAACCTTAGTAACCAAGATATCTGCTAAAGTACTCAAGGGATCCTTCTGGAGTGTTACAGAGACAAAAATGTCTGAAACAGTTTATATTTTGAAGAAAAACATTGTTTATTGTGAACATCCTGTGTTCATATGGGGATTTTTTTTTCAAACATGGGATGAAGGCTTTGGAAATATTTGGAAGAGAATCATAGACAATGTAAAAATTGTTAACAGAAGATATGAAAATATCTTGAAGAGATTAATAATTTCAGATATGAGCAAGGAAAAGATTGAGTCAAAATTATAGACAACTAACACTTACCATGATGAATTAAGTAGAAATGATGAAGTTACTACAGATGATTATTTTACACCTTTATTTCCAAGGGTAGATTGAAATATCTTAGGTCATCTTAAGCACTTTTCTTATGATTAAATCTATTATGATTCATTTTATCCCATTAAACTATTCCTTATTTTCACACACCCAAAGAGAGTTGACAACAGTTTCCATGTTTTGAAAATCATTCTCTGTGTTTTCTGAATTACCTGTGACTATCCTTTCATTTAATTTCAGATAGCAATAGTTATAAGTACATTTACCTATGTTGTTATTCAGTTAAACATTTATACTTCAAAAGGCTTGATAAAGCTTCTATCGACAATGAAAAATTGGGAAGACTCAATATAATAAACATGTTTTAAATTCTAATTAATCTATAAATATAAAACAATTAAGATATCAATCTTAGCATTGTTTAAATAATACTTGACAAACAAATCTTAAATTCTATAAAGCATGGTAAAGACTCTTTTGGAGACAAAAAGGAAGATATTTAAATGATTAGCCATTGGTGCTTTAAGGAGAGAGAAATTAATTTTTAAATTTTAGTGTTAAGTATAGAAATCAAAAGCCCAGTGAAAAATAAAAAAATAAAAGAATGGACTAAGTTAATTTAGTGATAAACTATTAACATATGGGAATGAGTGATACTTGATAAAGTTTGATAACTTAAAAAATCTTTTTGCTAAGGTCTTTCACGGTTGTGATGTGTCCCAGTGATTCAACTTTTGCCTCATATATAAGGACTAGACTCAATCCTCAGCACTGCAGAAAACAAAAAAGGTTTTCCAATGATTATATTTAAAGTTAGTATTTCCAGATGACAAAGAACACCATGCATAGCTTGAAGAGAGAGACTTGCCAAATATATAACCATAAATTTTTGGTAAACTGAATGGGAAAAAAATCAAATTAAAAATAATCCAGTAAAGACAAACCAGTCATGTGTTGTAACGGTATCTTACATAGAAAGTTTGTTGAATGTGAAAAAAAAAATAGAAAAATAACCCCAAATTTCTTCATCAAACTAAAATAAATCCCATCAGTTTATAGCCATGACATGAACGATCTATCTGATAGCAGTTGTTAGTAATAAGAAATGGAAATTTGCATTACTAAACATTACTGGTGAGAATACAACTTGCTACTACTACTTTGGAGAATAATTGAGCATTCTTCATAAAGAAATACATATAAATTCTGTGATTGAGCTTTTTCTACCAAAAAATGCATGCATATTATGTGCTCAGGCAGTTTAATTTCTTTTTATTTTCCCTAGAGACATTTTTGAACATATGTCCAAGCATATTTATTGCAGTGCTATTTAAAGGCAAGACATTGTTGATATATTTTTTCAGCAAGGGGATGGATAAGTATATTATGATTTATTTATCATAGAACAGTTTCAGCAATTAGTCTTAGTTCTACGTAAAGACATGGGAAATTTTAGAACCATAATTCTAGTGCAAAAGAAAATGCAGAATGATAGAATAACATCACATACAGAAGCTTTAAAAATAAAATGCACAACCGCCGGGCGTGGTGGCGCATGCCTTTAATCCCAGCACTCAGGAGGCAGAGGTAGGAGGATTACTGTGAGTTCGAGGCCACCCTGAGACTACATAGTGAATTCCAGGTCAGCCTGAGCTAGAGTGAGACCCTACCTTGAAAAACCCAAAATAAATAAATAAATAAATAAATAAATAAATAAATAAATAAATAAATAAATAAATACAATGCACAGGGCTGGTGAGATTGTTCAGTGGTTAAGGCACTTGCCTCCAGTGCCTAAGGCCCTGGTTCAATTCCCCAGGACCCACATAAGCCAGACCCACAAGGTGGTGGCCCTGGTGTGCTCTCTGTTGTGGTGGCCCTGGTGTGCTGGTGTGTGCTCTCTCTTTCTCTTTCTCTCTCTCTCTCTCTCTCTCTCTCTCTCTTTCTTTTTCTTTCTCTCTCTGCTTGAAATGAATAAATAAAGTGTCTTTAAAAATAAATAAATAAAATGCACATAACTACTTATTTAGAAATATAATGGATATATATATGGATGACTTAAACCAACACCAGCTATTGGTTATCTTTGGAAGAGAAAAGCTAGGGAACGGATAACTGGTTTGAGACTTCAGCACTCTCTGAACATTGTCTTTAAATGAAATGAGAGATGAAAAAATTAGGGACACAGAATGGCAATTACTACTGGTAGTACATAAATATATATTTGATATATTATTTTCTATCAATTTAAACTACTTAATAATTGAAAAATATACCAAACTCTTCAAAATCAAAACTCCAGGAATATAACATAAGATACCTCTTCTATTCAAGGCCATGCACATCTGGTACATTCAAAGTAACAATAAATTACATCCATCCCCATGATCCACAAAATTGCATTGAGCTCTCAACTGTTTTTTCCAGGTATAAATGGAAGAAATTTTGGAAGACAACAGAATTAGGATTTTGTGTATGAAAATTTTGGAGGCATACTTCATTCAACAGAAGCTTTAAAGCTAGGATGATGATTTAATAAATTTATACCTTAAGAAAAGATAAAATGTTATATGGCATAGCATTTGATCAATAAATGTTGAATGTTCTTATTGACTCTAGAGATTGTAAGAAGGGCTTACATCACTATTCGATAGTAACATCATGAAGCCATGGGATGGGGGGACTGGAGTTTGATGAACAGCTCAGGTAACACCAATCTTCATTCCTCAGTCTGCATCTCAGGCTAAGAATTTTAATGCCTTTATTATCTTATAAATAACTGAAAGAAATAGGACCAGATATGTCAGCATTAACAGAGCCAGTAGAATAGACTTACATCTCTTAATTATGTGTATATTAACCTTCTCAGCCCAGCAAGCGAGTATTGAAAACCTTGAGAAATTATAAAAGTAAAACTTTGAAGCTAATTATTTCAGGATTCAAATTACAGTCCAATTCCTTTCCTAGGAAAATCGCATTAAAAGGCCTTCAGTAATTTTGTCTTCAGAAAATTCACCTTATAAATAACAATGTGATTACTAACTTAGAGTTGTGAGGTTTACATGTAAAGATACAAACTCAAAGTCTGGTATTGATGGAGGTCATGTTAGTTCGCCACTCTAAATTATGATCTGTCTTCACAATATTTATTGTTCCATTGCTAATATTTCCCATTATTACAACTTAGCCATTTCTGTAGAAATGACTTATCAGTCATAGTCAACTAAAAAAAAAATCCTTGCAAATTTTTATGTAGCAACTAGACAACCCATTCTAATTCATTCAACCTACAGCAACTGGATTATTGGAAGCATTAAGAAATAGACCCACTTCCCATATAAATGTCTCCATGCTCGCAAAGGTGTCGTTCACCTGAGTAGATTTCCCTTCCATGAATGACAGCAAAGAACACTGTGGATTGGCCATTGCTCTCATAGTATTCCTCCTATGACCTTCACCCATGGGCTCCATTGGAAGGTCAGCACCTGTGAGAGGCGAGGACTTTTTCCATAGGTTGGAGCTTTCATTGCTTCTCTATCATGATCACTAGAGAAAAGGGGGTATTTTCAATCCTAATATATGCACTCCATGGCAAAATAACAAAGTGTTACCATTGGCTTCCTCTCTAATTCTAGTTGCTTTGTGGCCTCTATGTCATTGGGTATCATTATGCTGTTGCTTCTTTTTTTGAGGTAGGGACTCACTCTAGTCCAGGCTGACCTGGAATTCTCTATGTAGTCTCAGGGTGGCCTCGAACTCACAGTGATACTCCTACCTCTGCCTCCCTAGTGCTGGAATTAAAAGCATATGCCACCATGCCTGGCTTCATTTTATATCATTTAGAAGCAAGTGAATTCACTACTGTGACCTTGAATGGAAATTTCAAATATGCAAAAACTTGTGTTTTTATAAATAATTTTATTGAGAATTTTATACAATAACAGTACAATTGATCAAGATGCTCTCTCCTTCCTGTCTCTGTGTTCCCTCTCCACCTCCGTTTTGCTGAATGCCCTGCTTTTACCAGGTAGTCCCTCCTCTGTTGAATGTTTTAAAATAAAGAAATTTAAGTGTGAATTTTATTACAAATAAAAGAATTATGAACTGAGAAACAATGTAATAGCCTAATCACGCATTTGCTTTCTCTTAATTTGAAGCCTTGAACTTGAACTTCTTTGACTAAGATGAAATGCCTACTCTGGATAAACGTGTAGGCAGCAAGGTGTTCTTAGGTTGAACCCATGTTCTGAAAATCGTGACTAATTAGTTAATGACTGAGACTGATTTCATTTAAGAATCTTATAAAAATTTGTGAAGAATAAGATACTTTCCAGCTTTCTTAAACTACAAGGGACTTAAAATCTTAAATGTGGAAGGGATCTAGAAGATATTGTCCTTAGATTCCTAATCTAAATTAAATTTATCCCAAATCCCGAATCCACAGCAACATAAACTGTATGCCTCAGTAGGCAGAGAGTGGGATAATGGACCCAGCACATATTGATATTAAGTATTTCCCCTGAAATATCCACTTATTGTGCCTGTGGACATTGAACTATTATAATACGGACTAAGGGGGGACTAGTAAGAAAAGACTGGTGGTAAACTAGACCATTATTGGGCAAATTTATGCCAGTCAATGAAAATCATTTTCTAAGGATTAATTGGCATGCAAATGTTTTATATATTTTTTTTTCAATTCTAACTAGCTGTAATCAAGTGTTTGGAAAACTAGATATATTTTTAAATTTAGAAATTAAGACTGTCCCTTGAAACCATATCTTTGCAACAGTCATAATCCTAAAAAAAAAAAATGCCTTCACTATGTACTGTAGAATTTCTGGGGCAAGTTTCTGAACCATAGTTCTAGATTTCACAGCTACTTGCCAGGTGTCCACAAATAACATCTTGACCATTGTTCTGTTGTTTTTACACTTCAAAATACACTGACGTGATTATTGCGCCCGTGCTATCATCCAAGACCTCCAAGAGGTGATCAGTTTAGGAGGGCGCTGCCTCTGTGAATGGATCCAGGCTAAATTTCATTTTTTCATTATTTAATCTTGTACTCAGAAAATTTATATCCATATTTATAACCCAAACTTTTGATAAAACAAACTGAAACATTTTTTCTAAACTTTTCTAAATGTTTTTTTTTTCTTGACACATATCTTCTTTCTAATGTTTAGACCCTACTTTGTTTTTTTTTGGTTTTTCGAGGTAGGGTCTCACTCTAGCCCAGGCTGACCTGGAATTCACTATGTAGTCTCAGGGTGGCCTTGAACTCACGGCGATCCTCCTACCTCTGCCTCCCGAGTGCTGGGATTAAAGGCGTGCGCCACCACGCCCGGCTCCTACTTTGTTTTGACTAAAATGATTTGTTGAGAAACTATGGGTGACACCCTATAGAATTGTCAGCTCTCATTTGCTAGGTGTGGGTGATGCCTAAATGGGGTGGTAACTTTATTTATGAATGCCCCATTCCAGTGCTTGGGATCTCACTCTTTCCTGATACATGATTTGAAATATCCACTTAAAGAATATTCCAGAATCATTATGTAAAATATAATAAGGCTTAGCACAACACAGGATCCTTTTCTATAGAGTCCCTACACTTCTCCTTCAGCATGCATTGATTTAGTTAATTATATGATCAGTTAAATCATTTTCATATTGCTTCTGTTGTTAATTTCCCATCTTGGAATCCTGGAAGAATATTGTTTCTATGATTCCTGCCTCATCTTAACTGGATAACTGGTTTCGTATATGCACATATCCCTGGGCATTTGCTCTGAAAATGCAAACTAGAGAAAACAAGTCTGAAACATCAAAACAATATGCGTGTATCTCACATCATCCATGAAAGAATGAAACTGCAAAACCTTTAGGTGAAATCAATATGCAGTCAGTGATTTGGGTTTAACAACTGCAGGGAGCTTGTCTTCCCTGTGTATGGACTTGGGCCCCCTTAAGGCCCCTTCAGGCCTTTCGGGCTATTGTTTCAGTTTGCTTTTGAATTGGTTGGCTCTCCATAGGCTATATTCTAGGGACAAACAGTAGGAAAAAAGAAGGTGCATTCTGAGATTAGGAGACTTCCAAAACTTTCCACATCTCTTCCATATTCCAGAGATCATTCTATTTCTCTGCTAACTACACTGAAGCTGAGTTCATCTTTTCTCTATTTCCTGTCCTCTTTAATTATTCTGGAATTCTTTGGTGACTGATCCAGTTGCTTTTCATGATCTCTTTAACTCAAAGAAGTTCAAGGTGTTTAGTCAAGGTTTCTGGGTGATATTTTTTATTTCGTCTTCAAGAAATTTCTGGCACTTTTAATTTGTTGATAGCTCTCATTCTAATTTGGTAGTAAAGTTATCAAGTTATTTGTGTATTTCTTATGTTAATAAGAGCAATGTATTATGTAGCTGCTAATCATCTTTGCTATGTATTAACATGATCTTTCTGAATTTTGTCCAATTGCTATGGACTTAAATCGCTCACCATCATAACCTTTGATCACACTCATACTTCTACATCACAATAATATTTTGTTAGTTTTACATTTTCCGGTGATCATCAATACATATATATGAGCAGATTTCATCTACATGGAATTTTCTTAAAAATTACAATTTAAAAACTCACATCAGTATTCAGAACTTGGAAAATATTCAATATATTTTCAATTTATTTATTTGGCATGTGTGTGTGGTGTGTATGTGTGAGTACATATGCAAGCCAGTGAGCATACATGCGTATGCACATGCCTGCATAGCATAGTTTTCCTGGAATGGTCTCTACTTTAGGTACTGAGGCAGGATACTTCACTGGAACTCAGAGCTTGCTAGTCTCGATAGCCACCTTGACCTGAGGAATCCCTGTCTCCACCTCTTGAATTCTGGGATTACATATCTACCTGGCAATTATGAGAGTTATGGGAACTAAAACTCAAGTCTTCAAGTTGGTGCAAGTGTCTTTTCCCCAGATTCAGCTTTTTAGCCTCCAAATTCTTCTTGTAATGAACCAAATACACTGTGTTTCTTCATTGCAGTAAGAATAGTACTGACAACATAAAAGGTTAGGGTTCAAACTTAATTTTATGTCTTTTGTTAGTTCCTAAAACATCTTTGAGACATGAAGCATCCATATAGACAGGTACATGGGAATAGAAGGAATTTCTTATTGTACTTTCATGAATTTTTTCAATACCTTTTACAATACATAACCTCCCAAACTTAAAACCCAAGTGGTGATACATTATCAAAAATATTCTTAATGATCTCCCAGCAGGCAACTAATTTCTGTTCTTTCCCAACTTTATTAAGAGTAAAGAATTAAAAGCCGAGATACTTGCTAAGAATATGTTTTGAAATCCTAAAACATGATTGGGGAAATGGCTTGGCAAGTGAGAGTGCCTGTTGTGCAAACATGAGAGCCTAACAGAGTCCACAACAATCAATATTCAATTCCCAGCACACATGGACAAGGTTAGCTGTGGCCACATTTGCCTGTGGCCTCAGTCCTGTGGGGCAGTGGAGACAGAAGGATCTCTGGGGCTTGCTAGTCAGACAGTCTGACTGAGAATGGCAGTTCTTGGATTAGTGAGAGATTATATCTCAAGGAACCAAACAGTTGAATGATAAAAGACAACATTTGTCATTGTCCTCTGGCCTCTACAAATGCCCACACATGTTATATACATATCACATTGCACACACAGACACATACTATACACACATCACATTGCACACACACATACTACACACACATCACATTATACACACGTACTATACACATCACATTACACACACAGGTACTACATACACATCACATTGCACACACACATACTACACACACATCACATTATACACACATGTACTACACAAACGTGCCAAAAATATCCTAAATCTTTGCAATAACTCATTTTCTAAACTTGGAATAGAAATAAAAAAGAATACTAACAAAATTTATAAAATGAATATTGACTATACTTTTACTCTTTCACTTCTGGGCATATTATTTTGACCTGAAATGGAAAGAACTAAAACATTAAACAAGTCATTAATTTTGAGATATTTTTCCAATAACATTTTTTGTTATTTTTGTTTTTCAAGAGAGGGTTTCACTGTAGCCCAAGATGACCTAAAACTTACTCTCTAGTTCCAGGCTGGCCTGGAACTCACAGTGATCCTTCTACCTCTACCTCCCAAGTGCTTTGATTGAAAACATGTGCCTTCACTCCTTGGCCTTCCAAAAAAAACCTTAATAAACTGTTATTATATCATTAAATACTTTATATTTTCATGAACACTTTAGAAATACATTCTTGGTTGATTCAATGTATGAGAATCAAAGTTCACCTAAGTCAGATACTGAGCTATTTCTCATGAATTCCTACTTACAGGATGGTCTTGTTTAAAGGAGAGAGTAACCTTTTATGAATTGGTGCTTATGCTAAACACAAACCCTCCATGAACCCTGTCATCAAAGCCAGTGCAGGCTACCAATTCCTCTCCCTATAGTCTGTTATGAGACAGCACCGTGCCATTTCCCAATTGTGCATCTGAGAGGAACAAAGTCAAAGCCTGAGGGTTTGAGAGAAGAAGAGAAAGGGGGAGTTTGTGGTAGAAGGAAAGAGAATGCACTGTAAGGGGAAAGGAAGAGAAAGAATGTAGGCAAAAGACTCGATGAAAGGTTTAGTATCCATATGCAATAAGTTACCTTCAGTATATTTTAACAATGTCCTTTTTGTTTTGATTTCACAGTACTTTCTCCTGAAAAGAATTCATGTTTTGGATCTTAATACGAGGAAGGAAGAAAGACAAAAAGTTGGAAACATCATCAATCATTCCTCTTACTATCCTACTCTCTATGTGAATTCAGAGCATATCAAAGCAAGGGAAAGCATCCGACCCATGACGTTGCACATGGATTTCAATGGAAATATGTTCCCCCCCCCAATACTCTACAGTTTTCTGGTAACTGAATTTGAATTGATTTCCCACTTGATAAGATTCAAAACTGTCTCTTTTTTGCATGTAATAGACAACATGTATTAAAAACTGTTACATAAATGCCTAGAACTAATGTGAAAACATTGGTTGGACATACAATAAATTAATAATAGTGTTGCTTTGTTAAAGGAAGAAAATGGAATTAGCGATGGGAAAAAGGGCTTTAATTTACATTGTAAAAATTATCTTGTCTGACTTCTGCTAAGATGTGGGTTGGGGGACTCATACTCTGTGTATGCTAATAACTGATAATTATCTGAAATTTTAAAAACACATTTTACTTGGCTAGGGAAATAGCCCATTTGTTAAATTGTTTACCCTGCAAGCATGGCCTTTAATAAAATCCTCAGTACCCACATAAGTGTCATATGAGATCGCACACACCAGTAATTCCAGCACTAGGAGACAGAGATAGGAAGATCCCTGGGGTTCACTGGCTAGCTAGTTTATAGCCTAACTGGTGAGCTCCAGACCAACAAAGAGACTGTATCCTAAAGGATGTACTTCCTGAGGATGAAACCCAAGGTTGCCTCCTCACCTACACATGCATACTCAAACATATACACCGCCCATGTAAATACAACATGGATGCACACATACACAAACACAATGATAAAAACTAAATTAAAAAATAATTTTATCTAATGAGCAAATTAGCAATGACAGATTCAGAAGATAAGGAAGATTGACTCAGTAAATGATAGATACATGACAGATGATAGATAATAAATATACAGATAGATATATGTATCATACATAAACAATAAAATACATATTATTGTATGTAGCTGATATATTTGTCTATATCAGAGATGATGCTATTATGATTCTGATAATTTTATATTTTGGGTATTGTAGGTTTATCCATATTTATATCTATGGATCTAGTTTCATATTGATGGCTGAACTGTATCCTTGACAAAGTTGGTTTCATTTTTCTCTGTGTCTACAGAATCAGCATCTGCTTGGTAAACAAAAACACCACATCTTGCATCACCTGTCTGTATCACATTCATTATATCATTGCAGGAGACCCACAGATGGATAAAATGCTTAATTCTTAAAAAGCCACCTATTTAGCTTTGTAGCTAAGCCTAACGAATGAAAAAATCCAAGAATCCACGTCTGTATAAAAATTTCCATGACATCACTCCAAGTGCAGTTGATTGCTAACATGTTAATAAATATTGACTATAGCTTGTATTAATTAATACATTCAAAGCAGTATGGGACACATGCCATTAATTCATAGCATTTCATATCCAACATAGGGACCTTGCTGGCAAATATGAAACCAAAGGTTTAGATGGCGCAGGGTCTATAATCTGTGGGATGTAATCACATACAAGCATAGAGAATCAATGACAATAATAACTCTGGAAATTAGAGAATTAGTTGGTCTATAATGTTTGAGAAACACATGTGTCTTCTTAGGCACAAAAGTGTGATTTATCCTGAAAGAGCTTCATTGATGAAAGATGGAAATGGAATCAGCTTGCCTGAAAAAACAGTCTCCAATAACTCCAGATGGCTGGACCATGTTAGTGAGGCCGTGGTGAGCGATGATACTGGAAGGTAACCAAGGCCCATATGACTAAGACTATTTTATTCTAAGATAATTCATCTGGGTTTTATCCTGCAGATGAATGGGAGTCCTTGAGGGGTTCTCAAGCATGAAAATAGCTTAAGATTTGGGTTTTAGGAATATTATGCTGCTTACAGAAAGAATAGATTGGAGAGGCAGTTATACATGGAGTCAGAATACCAGTTAAGAGACTATTACAGTACTCTAGGCAGAGGAAAATGAGACCATGCAATGAGACGATATTCTCTCCTGATGGAAATGCACTTCCCTTAATGCTGTCTTCAAATCCTGAAGAGTGTCGATTTTACCTTATCAGAAGATCACTCATTCATCACTTCTGTAAGCAGTACAACCTACTATTCAAAATTATATATCACTATTAAAGAGGCTCTTATCCATCTCCACAGGTAGAAATTTGACATCTCTATGGGCCGTGGCAAACACATTACCTCTAAGTTAGCCTTCTTTTATTGCATCATTCACAGATTTATTTGGTTGTCAGGCTTGACTGCCTTTGCCCTCCTCCTTTTTCAGAAACTACTTTTTTTTTTTGAATACCCAGTTTACATCATTCAGTGTTGGCTCAATTCTCCTGACCATCAAATATCGGAAAATAAAACTAAATGTCACAACTAAAGAAAATCTATTTCCTTCTAAAAGAACCAACAACGCAACTCAGATGTTAATGCTAATAAATCTTCCCTTACCTATTTGAGAAGGTAGAAATGATTTTTTTTCAGCTCTATGTGGAGGAAGATCATCTAATACCACTAGAGGATGTGTTTTTTTTGATGGATGTATGATGGATAGAATCTTCTAGATAATACCAGGCTGTTTTTGAATCTCAGAGGACAAGAAACCACAGCTTACTTGGACCATCTCCCTCTGCTTACGAGAATGCAGTCTTCATACGTGACTGATCATGCCAAGAATTCAGCCTCTAGATTAAAGTACATAACATTTATCACCAGGTCTCCATTAAAATGCTTATCTATCCATAAATACTAGTAATCAAGTGTACACTGGAATCATCCATTTTGTGTCATCCATTTTTATCTGCTATGTCTATCACCCGGGGCCTTTAGACGGCTGTTTCTTATGACTGCAGCTTTAATTACAGTCCCTTGCAAACAAGAAATTCAATTTATTTATAATCAGATCACATGCTAATCTAATATTTCAGCATCCAAACTATGATCAGAGTCTAAGCTCTATAATAGCCCAGTATAAAATGCTTTAATTGAATCACAAAGTAGGAAAGCTGTAATCCTATAAATCAGCCTCAGGAATTTGACATGCTGAGAGGGCTTTTCTAGAACTTTTAATTGCATGACCCAGCAGGCATCGTAAGTCTCTAAAAAGGGCTGTATTTCCTATAAGCAATCATGTTCTATAATTTAGAATGTCCTGCTAGTAATACTAGTTTTGAGCCCAGTGCATCATCCTCAGTCAATACAAATCTTTCAGGCTTATAAAAAATGTCTGTGTGAGCAAAAGGATAAATGCCCGTTTTATTCCAGTAAGACGTGTCTGTGATAGGGATGAGGCCCTAATTCAACAGCAAAGAATGAACCCAGATTGTGACTCTGCTACTTTCTAACTCATGGCTGTGATTATTGTGATTACCAATTATTGAGTATTGTTATGATTGTCTTGTTTAGGTAAGATCATCCCCAAAATTTCTACACAAGCAGTACCTACATTTGACGTCATAGAAAGCAAAGATGAAAGGAATTGTCTGAGAGCTCTCTTGGCATGAAGAATTTGCTGTTTTGATTTCCACTGCCGGATGCTTGGATGGAAAATATGACGTGTCTAAGAGTTAAATCATTCAACCGTTCCCTGGCTGTAAGCCTTCACTGTAAAATTTTACCATTGAGAGGTGAATGTTTATCAGAAATCTACTATGTTCTCTGGCTACCACAGATCCAGCAAAGCTCCCTCCTTTTCCTTCCTCCTTGCTCTTCTCCTCTCTTAGTCTTCAGTGCTAATGCCAGCTGAGACAATCATCATAGTTTTGTCCTTGATCCAAGGACGTATTCTTTTGTCCACCACCCATGTTGGATCCTGTGATAGCAGTCACCAAGGTAACAGGACACTGAGTGGATTGATTCCTTACTCGACTGATAACATTATTTAAAAGACTGCCAGTTCTAAGCATTTGTCTCTTGAATACAGTGTGGCACATTATGGGAGGCTGTATGAAGTGCCTTATTGCATCATTAGTGCCTTAGTTAATGAAGCTGCTAAAATAAAATATGGAGACCAAGGTCCAGTGTCCTAGAGTGTTGCGAAATCCCATTCTTGGGTCCATAAATTATAGCTCCTTGTTTTACACTGTAAAAGTAGCAAAGAAATTGATGCTATCAGTTTCTGTTTTAATGCTTTATATATTTTTGACAAATTTATATGTGTACATGATGCTTTTTGATTAGAGTCCCCTCTCATCGATCTCACTGGACATCCTCCCCCAATCCCTTTCAGTGAACTGCTTCTTCCTTTTATTCAATATCTCTACTCTTTTGATGTCTGTTTATTTCCGTTATCATCCATGGCAACAAGCTAATGGGCCCTGTATTGTACAGATAACGATAGCTGCTGTGATGCCATTAATGTAACGGCCATCATGTGTCTAGAAAATAATATTCCAGATCACTACTTCCCATGCTCTTGCACTCAGACTTGGTTATTTATTTTGGTCTGTTTGTCTAATAAGCTAATAGTTGTTCAATTGTTGGGTCTTATTGCAAATGACTTTTTTTTAAAGAAGCTCAATAGTTATAACCAAAAATAGACACAGAGGAGCAGCATTTTTTTTTTACTACATTGCATCACAATTTCTTCATACTGGAGTAATAAACTTTCTTGCAAGGTTTATATATGAATCTCAACCAGAAAGCAAAACCAAACCTTTATCTAACAGGATTGGCCAAAGTTGACTGGAAGTTGTTACATGTATGTTTATCATTTCATTGAGGTTATTAAATGCTGCATATTATTCATTATATATATATATGCACAAGTGTATAGATTTACAAATTAAATAGAATAAATATTTAAATTTTACATATAAAACCTACAACAATCAATTACATGAATCTCATTTGGTTACTCCTAAACAGAGTAAGCCATTCTTGAATTTTTTCTAAACATTTATTCTCTCCTCCTAGAGAGCTTGATCTGTTTCATTCCAAGTTCTAACATCATCATTGCCCTGCTACTTCATTTATTAATGCCAGTCTGAAATCTGTCTTCTTTTACAGTTAAAAATGTTTGTGTTTTTTCTCACTTAAAAACGTTCGTTTGACACAAATCGTGAGGTGACATTACATGGATATGGAAAGGTAAATAAAACAAATGCTTTCAACAAATCATAATAAAACAAACTCCATAGTCTTACCTAGGAAGTCATTATCCTTTGTAAAGGCAATAATAATAACAGCCATTTTTCTTTACCCTTTAATCACCTCATAGCGCTTCTATAGATATTATTGTAGTTTTCCTTTCTTGTTTCTTTGATAGAAAATTGTACAGCAAATGTTCATCTGTGCCAAACCTCTTTTATTTAACATTAGCTATTAAAATGTCACTCATGTTATCGGGTATAAGTAAGACAATATTTTATCTCTAAGCAATGTCCAATTTCCTGAATACTGAGTAGTATTTCATTCCATGCAAGTTTCTGTTCTTTGGTTGATGGGCAATGATGCTGTTTTCAATATTTGTACAGTATGCAGTGTGCATTTCTCCTCATGTGCATCTGTCTTTTTTTTCTGTTGATTATGGATCCAGGGTACTGGGGCATATAGAATGCATAAGTTCACTTTAGTACTGCTAAAGTTATCTAGGAGGTTTTCAATATTTTTAAGAACTACATATTCTTACCACAATCCCTTTTATTTTATAACCTCACCAAATCTATATTATCTGATTTTTTAAAATTATGTGTGTATGCGTATCATGTAAATGTGTGTGTGTGTGTGTGTGTGTGTGTGCAACAACACACATGTGGAAGTCTCAGGACATTCTCAGTGTTTTCCTCTCCTTCCACCTTGCTTGAGACAGGGTCTCCCCTGCATTTTTACTGCTGTATGTATACCAGTCCAGCTGACCTGTGGGCTTTGGGAATTTCCTGGTTCCACCTCCCATTGCTGTAGGCCTGTGGGGATTATAGATGTATGCACATTTTATATCTGACAATATATGCAAAATCAAGCTTATCTTGGCTGGCGGGCTTGCAAACAAACAACTTTGACTGCTGGGCTATCTCTCCGACTCAATTTTCTGGTTTTTGATTGACTAGTTAGTGATAGCTATTCAGGGAGACCATAGTTGTATTTTACTAAACTGCTCATAATTCCTTAATTAGGAGGGTGAGCACATCTGCTGGTATTTGCTGGACATTTGAATAACTTGTTTCATGGACTTTGTTTAAGTGTTTTGCCCATCCTTCTACTGATTCACCTCTTTATTCATGTTCAGGACACGTGTGAGCCCTCACTACAATCTCCAGCTTGTCTTTTTGCTTCATGTGGTCTGATGAACAAAGTTTTGACGTTTAATGTTGGCTCATTTGACAATATTTTAAATGCTTAGTGTTGAGGTATTATATCAGCACTAAATATTACACCTGACTATTTTACAAAAACAAGTATTTCTTTCAGTTTTCTGCCAGTACTTTCAACCTTTTGTAAAAACTTATTTATTGTTGGGGTTGGAGAAATGGCTCAGCGGTTAAGGCACTTGCCTCCAGTGCCTAAGGCCCTGGGTTCAATTCCCCAGTGCCCACATACGCCAGACCCACGAGGTGGTTGCCCTGGTGCTTGCGCTCTCTCTCTCTTTCTCCCTCTCTCTCTCTCTCTGCTTGAAAATGAATAAATAAAATATTTTAAAAAAAGAATGCACATCTGCTAAAAAACTTATTTATTGTTAATAATTAGAAAATCTGTATGAGCAGTTTTTGTGATGGCATTCCCATTTTCCTCTTCCCTGCCCCCAACCCACTGAGGAACCTCCTCAGTGGGATTTCTGGAATGGTCCATAGGATGGAGGGCTATGAATTGTGCAAACAGCCAGTGTGTGTGTGTGTGTGTGTGTGTGTGTGTGTGTGTGTGTGTGTGTGTGTGTGTGTTTTGTTGTTGTTGTAGAGGGGTCAATGTCTCTGAATACCATGTCTTTTCCAATCTTTCCACCCACCCACCCACCCCTTCCACAAAGTTCCCTGATTCATGGAGGGTGAGTTTTAATGCTGCTTTATTGTTAAGATCTTAAGATGTCTGCTTTGGAGTATTTAGGGTATTCTCAGTGTCTGTCTTCTTTACCCTTTCATAGGTAACTGACTTGCTGTGGAGGTAGGTCTGCACTTCTTGCCCCTTCCTCAAAGGTTTCATTTAGGCCCTAGATGATAAGTTAGGAGAGGTTCATCTCCTACCTGGGAGTCAACATCACCTTTGGTCCTGTTGGTGGAATTGAGTTGTCCATGGTTCCAACTGCCTTCTTAAAAATACAAACAGAATCTCCAATGGAGAGTGAAATCAGTATAGGTTAAATGAGACAAACATTCTTAAGTTAGTGAGATTCTAATGGGTGTAGCCTCTCTGTTATAATTCATAATTTTTGTGTCTTAATTATTACATTTTCACAAATTCTTACAAACCTCTCTCCTGGAGTCATGTTTTCTTTAAAAGGTATATTCATTCACTACGCATGTGGTTAGTCATTCTGTGAATGAGAAACTTTGATTGGCACCAGGTTCTGATGAGAATGGCCCTAGGTTCTAATGGATTAAAAAAAGGAACTAATCAAATTATCACACAATTCATTATAAAAGTACAACTCTAATTAGTGCCCCTATTAATAGAAACATAGATTTCCTATGAATGCATGAAAAGACAAATTAGGTCTAGTTACAGGTGTTGAAGAAAAGCTTTCATGAACAAGGTACGAGTGGACATGTTCCATTAGGAAGGCTAAGAGGAAGAAGGAGACATGTCTTGTCTTGTTTTTACTGTTTTTCAAAGATACAAATCCCTGAATATATGCATATCTATTCACATCTGAGTTTATGTGTATTATCTTTGAACTCTATGTGATCAGGTGGTTTCAGCTACTTCCACATTCAGTGTGTACAGCTGACACGTTTGCTCTTGACCCTCTCTGGGTTCACCTACATCTTGAGTGAAATGTTCCCCTGCACGTTACATATTCCGACCTCAAGTACACCTCTGTCTTCACTTCTAGTCCCAATGCTTTGACTCTGGACACACTTACTTCTGCATGGCCAAGCAGTCCAGTTAATGCTGATTGAATATTGTCCTCATAGGTGATCTTAAAAATAAGGTCACCGATGTTTATGGATAGGTACATGCCAGTGCTCTGGGTCCTCTCTGCTCAGTGGGACAGTTCCAAAATATTCTCTGCCCAGTCCTCAGAGGATGATACTCAGTGGGAGTCAGCCTATCTCTGTAACCTCTCGGTGCAGCTTTTCTCTCCTTCTCCAGCCCTTTGGTATCTCTTTTACTCCTTGTCGCCATCTTCTGGATCAGTGCTCTGTGCACAAAGCCTTGTTGCAGTGTGTCACTGGGGACAGCGTAGGTACTCAAGAACATAACTGTCAGTCAACTCACAACACCTATCTCATAGATCCACTATGAAATGCTTATTTCTATGAATATTTACGAATTTCATTGAAGACTTATTTCTAAGCTTACTTTGAAGCAGCTACCCTGCTCGTTGACCTAATTATAATCACAAGGAATTAATTATTGACTCATGTTGTCTTTTCTTCCTATTTATCTTAATCCTCTGTTCCTTCTTTCTGATCAACTATGAGAAGTGGAGGATCTGGCTGCTTTCTTATCATGGTAATTCCTGGGGTCTCCTGGCCATGGGTCATGGAAGCCTGTATAGAGAGGGTGGCACTATATGATATAGTCTTTCCAAAGAACATGTTTATTTTCTCGGAAGTCTTTTGTTTGTTTTGTTTCAATCTTGTGATATTGCAGGTGGCTTTCATTTCCTAGACTCTCTCTGGGGTTGGTGACATGGCACTTCTCAGAATCTTATTTTATAGGAATTATTCTAGAAGATGGGGCATGGGAGGGAAAATATTTTGATAAAACATAGTTTACCTCTGGCACCTTGAGGGCACTCTCATCTTTTTTGAGGATTAATTATGGACACATCTTCCTGTGAGTCATTTCTGTTGTTTACACAATGCCTTTTGTCCTTTAACATAATTGAACTTTGACAAGATAATATCTAGTAAACTAATGTTATGTCATGTTCATCTTTCTATTTCCTTTTTTTTTCTTAAGGTAGGGTCTCACTCTAGCCCAGGCTGACCTGGATCTCACTCTGTAGTTACAGGCTGCCCTACAACTCACATATATCATCCTACCTCTGCCTATCAGGTGCTGGGATTAACGTTGTGCATCAACAGACATTGATTTTTTATATAATTGAATTTCATATTTGTTGAATGTTGGCCCTGTGCAGATCACTGTGCATAGGCACTTTTTTTCCTACAGATCTCAATTAACTTAGGTGCCAAATATAGGACAGATGCATCACTCTTCATGTTATAGGTTTAAAAAAGAAAGAAAGAGACACTGCATTAGATTAGTTAAGCTGCTCTAACAGGGAACTCCAGAGGCTCTTTCTGTTGCATCATGAGTCAAAAGATTTAAGTACATATGATTTGGTGAAAATTCCATAACAAACACAGTGGCTACATTTCAATGTTTTTGCACCCTTGAAATTGGTTTCTCTTCTTAATTATTCTCTTTTTATTTTCTTTTACTACAGAAGACTCTTAAAATAGTACTTGAGGGCTGGAGAGATGGCTCAGCGGTTAAGGCACTTGCTTCCAGTGCCTAAGGCCGTGGGTTCAATTCCCCAGGACCCACATAAGCCAGACCCACAAGGTGGTGGCCCTGGTGTGCTCTCTCTCTCTCTCTCTCTCTCTCTCTCTCTCTCTCTCTTATCTATCTCTGCTTGAAAAAGAATAAATAAAATAAAAAATAGTACTTGAGTGCCACATTTCAGTGAGTGAAGCTTGCTTGGCAACCATGGACACCTGAGTTGTATCTCCAACTGTCATAGTCAGCCACCTGCCACCAGAATGAATCTCCAAACCCGGCACAGTTTATGGGAGGAAAGGATGTATTGAAGCTTCAGATCCAGGGGAAGTTCCCTAATGGAGACAGAGGCGGGACCCTTTCACAGGTCCAAGCAAAGAGGCAAACCCATCAACAGCAACTCCAAAGGCAAGCAAGCCCAATCAATCACACAAATAACAGGAATGCCAGGCTTGAGCTCAGACTGTTCTTTGCATATGTAGACCCACCCAAGAAACACCCTAGGGCTAGATCCTAGGATATGGCCAAGGTGACACAACCTCTAGCCAGGCAGCTGGACAAAAACTTAAATTAAATCTTGAATCTACTGAGGGATGCTCCTTCAAACTACCCCACCAACATTAATATGAAAGTTAAGTGTGGTGGTACCCACTTCTAATCTCAGAACTAGGGAGGCAAAGATTGCTGGATCCATAGGGTTTGTTGATGAGATAGACTAGCTGAATCAGTGATGTCTAGGTTCAACTGGAGAGTCTGTCTCAAATGAGGTGAACAGTGATTTAGAATACACCTGCTCTCAACTAGCGGCCCTTATAAAGATTTGCACACATGCATACCTACACACACACACACACACACACACACACACACACACATACACACATCTACACACAAAACCATGCATAAACAATACATACACAGACATTAAAATAGCACTTGCACATGAAAATATTAGAAAAACAATAATTCAATTTATTTCCCATACCTTCATGTAGAACATAATAGTACTGTACTTACTAATGTGCATCCTATAGTCTTGGGTATCGTAGGCATAATGAAACTCAGTCATGCAACATAGCTAATGGTTGGTCACATAGAATGAATGCTAGTCAACCATATGATACCAATAGCAGCTTCCAGTACACCATGCAGACCTTACCTAAGGAATTACACATTTGCTCTCATCCACTCCTATTCACCTAAGTAGACTCAGAGGATTGAAAACAGAGTAATGATGTCTAAATATTTTAATATACACAGATTTATAATTATGTGTTAAATGATAGTCCATAAAACATAAATGTCTTGTTTATGGAGATTAGTGTAATGTGCTCTGTAGAATTTCATGACAATGGGACCCCAAAGACAATAATATATTATCCAGAATGGCAGGTTGTTTTGTAGCTAGATTCCTATTTATTTTTCATATTATTTAGCTTGAAATATGTAAGATCTCTGTATGGAACATGAAAAACAATCTTAGAGACTCCTTTCCCACAGCTTCCTTAATACTGCAAATGTGTACTGAAACTTCTTAGAAATCTATTCTGAAAGCTCACAAAAACAGGCAGCAGATTACTGCATGGAAACAAAAATTAGAGTTGTTATGCTTGCTATAAGGAGAACAAGACAAGTTTACAAACTTACTGTGTTAATCCCTTCCCTCTATTAATGGGAACTAGCCTGGAGATTGATTAAAAGAAGGAGTTAAATGAGTATAATCTGTCAAAAAATTAAGGCCAGAAACCAGCCGTTATTAGGAACAGTTCTATTTGAGAAATTCTTTTATTTTACAATCTAACATTTGGCAAGTAAAGAAGCTAATTCATATTATGTATTTTTGTGGAAAGGGATTTGTAGCAAAAAGAATCAGTTCCAGATGGTCAGGCATTTTTATATGCCCTTGAAGGCTCATACCCATTGCTTTATTAGATGAACACGCTGGATATTAGCATCTACATTTTAAATGAATGGCTCATATAGGTTTATATCCAAAACTGCCTTGTGATCTAAGACATATAGTTAGAAATGCAAGGGAACTTTTAACATCAAAATGATACTTAGCTAATTCTAAAATTGCTAGACACTATAAAAGTTTATCAATTCACAAATTAGAATTTTAATGTATGTCAGAGTATCAAACTGGCACCACTTAATTTTAATCCAAGACTCATCTAGGATTTTTAATTTCAGTAATGATATCATAATAGAACACGTTAGAGAAAATAAATCTTCCATTCACCAGTAAGTAAGACTGGGTGCTTATATCTCTCCATTTACTTGTGACCTCCATTGAGTTGCTTGTTCTGTGATTCCGTTTGGTTATCTATGAAACAGTGATAATTATAGTTGTAGTCTGTGGAAATCTGAGAATAAAATGAAGTAATGTGCATAGAGCGTTTTATGCTTATAAATGTCTCTGTGGCTAATTCTGTTTTTAAAGAAAAGGATACCATTGTATTATCCTGAGCCCTAAGAAGAGTAAGAACTATGACCACATAATTTCTAAGACTCTCATGATTACACATGCATGTTGCTAAAGGACAGCATCTGATACATCTAATGTGTTATGATTTATATATATATATATATGTGTGTGTGTGTGTGTGTGTGTGTGCACAGAGAGAAAGAACATATATCTCAACTTTCTATGAGTAAAATATAAAATATAAGCAATGTTGGTTCACATATGTAACAGTTTATTCCAATATGTGAATATTTACTTATGTAAGATTTATAATTAACCTACATGTCTGCATTTAACATACTTAGCATATAGAGCTTATATTATTATTCTTAAAGGTTTCTTTTCATTCTCACATTCATCTTTAGTACCAGCCCTGTCCACCTCATTTGTGTCACTCTGAGGCATCCTTCAGGTTGTTAAAACACATTACTTCAATTTTACTGATGTAGTTGAGAAATGACAGATTTAAATTCACCCACAGAGTGATCATTGCAGAATTTATCCCAAATGCATATGAATGCATTTAAAATTTACTAGGATTTCTGGTTTTCACTTACTCTTCATGTTTGTTCATAGTCATCACTGCATAACCTTTGTTTCATTTATCCCAAGTCGATCTTTATAAAATCTGATTTAAAATCTTGAATGAAGTGTTTTGAGGTTTTTCATGAGAGAGGAAGACGGTCTCCCAGGCAGGTGATAGATGAACTGAACACTAACAGCCAAGGGTGTTCAGTGGAGGTTTGTGGCAAGGTTTCCCACGATGTTCGGATAACACAAAATAAATAAATACAATAGAATATCACAATGACCTAAGAATGAATGGTAGGCAGCAACGAGCTAAGAATTAGAAAAATCAAATGGTAGTTTTCTCACAGATAAAGAAACAGCAGCATTGAGTGGAATTCAAGTGATGATGGCAGAAGTCACAAGAGAGACTAAATATTTGTGAAGCGAATCTTCAAATGTGCAAATGTGTGCTCATGTATTAAGCAAGAAATGATACAGTGGTCCGCAGGCACATGCTCAGTATTCAGGAAGGTGATATTTTCAGGAGACATTAGAACTATAGGATGAAAGAACAAGACTAGACAAAGTCTTGTTTGGATGTAGTGTCACTAAGCTTATAAATTCACTGTAGTGTATGGCTCAGGGTGTGCATTTCATTCATCTATATTTAAGTTGCTGTGTTACAGATGGACAGGTTATAGTGACTGGGATCTCCAAACATAAACAGGAGTGTCCTTAAACTTATTCTTTCAGACTGCTTCCAAGTATCTTATGTGTTACCCCTTCCCCTTGAGTGGGAGGTGTCTCTAACTAGAGTTCAAGCCTAATCCTGAAACTGAATGGTCAAGGATGGACCAACCAGCTATCTCTCTGCACACATGGGCCAGGGAATACTCACTGGAACAAGAAATTTCTTTCTTCTCTTCCACATGTCTCACCAGCAGAAGGATATCTGAATCTCCAGGGCTGGGGAAAGGCTCCCTCACTGCAGCCTAATGTCTGGGGAAGGGGGTCTAGCTTTTTCCCACGTGAACCTTGTGTTCTCATGATGGGAGCCTTTTATATCTTTCCTCCCTTTTCTTGCTTACTGACCATCAAAGACTTTATAGATATGTGTTTAAAGCCTCTCCCTTGTGCTCTCTCCACACTAGCGGCTGGAGATCTCTGTAACTTGTCATATCCTTTAAAATAAAATCTCCCACTGTACTTTATCCTCTTGTGGTCTATAATTTTAATTCTTTAATTTTATTGATAAGAATCCGGGTACTCCTTAAGTTCTGAGTTGCATTGGAAGTAGCTGGGAACTCCAACTTTCTGGAACCCCAGGTCCTCCATTACATGGAGAAAAGAGGGATCCATGGAAAGAACATTGGAGTCAAGAGCTCATTCTTCATTCTGTGTCCTGAGTGTATGCACAGCTAAATTTTGCTAAATTAATTTCTCAAAGAGTTTATGCGTTTATTTATTTATTTTTGATAGTCTCAAACAGACCTGGCTGGCCTTGACCTCCCCGCATAAGCCCTGCTGACCTCTAGCTCGTTCTCTCCTGCCTCAGCCTCCCAAGTGCCAGGATAATAGCCATATTCCACCATACCCAGTTTAGCTGGTTTATTTTTGTTTTTAGTAAATTATGAACGGCGTCTCCCTCAAAGTGTGCTTATGAGCATTAATGAGGTCATTGAATACGGAGTCCCTTAGCAGACTGTATGCTGTGAAACAGGCATTTAGAAATTATGTCTTGAATCTTAATCTGGAGGACATTAAAAGTTTAAGAACTATCTAATTCTCCTCTAAAAGTTCCCATTTATCTGAAGAATGCTTCCTTGGGTTACATAAGTAAAAAGAGGGCCTAGTGAAGGACAGGAAAAGGATTGGTTTGTCAGATAAACAATCCCCCTTGAGTCTTGTCAGAAAACATCTTTGTGACATCTAAGTTTCTAACACACAGTGATATCTCTACTACTGCCCTTTGACTGGTTGAAAACACAACTCCCATATTGGAGAGATTGCTCAGTGGTTAAAGATGCTTGTTTGCATAGGCAGAAAGCCAGGGTTTGATTCTTCATTAACCATGTAAAGCCAGATGCACAACGTGGCACATGCATCTGAAACTCATTTGCAATGGCTAGAGGCCCTATACTCTCTCTGTTTCATCCTGTCTCTCTGTCACTCAAATAAATAAACAAATCCATATTAAAATATAGTTTCTTGACCCATAGATGGGTACATGATTCATATTTGCTCAATTGTGTTTTTTCCCAACATTTTTGTTATGAAGTTAAATGAAAAGATTTATTTTCTTATCTGTTTGTGCACCAGAAGTCTGTAAGCTGCTAGATAAACAAAATGCTTTTATTTCTTCCTGAAGATATCTACAGTTCCATACTTAGAGTGCTTTGGCATTCATGGAGATTTATGGAGGAAAATAGAAAAGTTTAACTATGTCGGTTTCACCTGTGGTTGTGGCAGAAGGCCTCATCACCTGAGGGAGCTGTGCTGTTCTCTAAGGAGGGCAGTGATGGTGAGTGACTTTTGAGGTATTGAGGAGACAATGAACAGAAGACCTGGAACTCAGAATCTGGAATCATATCTGCATTTGCAATGCAAGGTTGCTGAATATGTTTGCTTGGAAAGCAGATGGTGTAGCAGTACCCACAGCTGGACAATCAAGATATTATTATTATTCTAAAGATAGTCCTATGAACAAAAATGTTCAGTGAAAGATCTGTGGGTACTGAAGCTAGGAAGTGAACTCCTCTTGAGGAAGAAAGAGGAAGAAGCAAGTTGGAGTGGAAATGGAACAGAGAATTGGCATGTCACGGGCAGGAGAATCTTTCAAGCCTGCTTTCCGTTGAGGGAAACACAGGCAGAAAGGCTGGTCTCCCAAAGGTCAGCACTTTCTTGGGATGGCAGTAATCTGGGCAGAGTCAGAATCTCCTGCAATGATAAAGTGTCAGGATAAACAAGAGACCTATCACAACAGCAAGCCAGATAACCCAGGATAGGTCAAAAAGACAGACACCAACAAAATCCAACACAACCCAAAGCAGAATTCCAGAGACACAATCTCAACAATAAAGCAGATTTAAAACTCACCCAACATGACTCAGGGAAATAATCAGAAGAGGGGGCAGAAAGAATGTAAGACCCATGGTGGGGGAGCATATCCAGAGATGTTGTACCCTGAAGCAAAAACACACAAAGCAGGGGTGGAGGTTGGGGAACAGTCTACCTCTTGTACAATTCATAACCCTCTACTCCATGGGATGATCCAGGATTGGGGAGAAGGGAAATGAGGGTACCATCATAAGATTCAAAAAGTTCATTGCAACTTGATTTTTGTTGTTTGTTGTTATTTTTGTTGTTGATGATGATGACAATGATGATGTCATTTTGACCTGGTACCGAGAAACAAGTCAGAGGCCTATGGCTTGGATGAGCAGAGATCCCAGAAGGAAGCTTCCAATGGTGTGTGGTTACACGGAGAGGCCATGTCCATCCTAAAGCCTTCTAAATGGACATGTCCACCCTTTGTTCAGTGCTGATACCACTCTTGGCTAAAGAAACTGCTTTTTACAGGTGGCATAAATTCTGGAAAAGCTCAAGACCCATCAAAATGACAAGAAGAGAAAGCCTCGTACTGGACAAGTCATCTCTAACACATTAGCTGCATAAAAGTGGTGGTAGATACTGTGGAGACTCCAAACTCATCGAAGCAGAAAACAGCAAGCTCAATACTAAAGGAGAGTTCTATCACACCAGCAAAGGTTCAAGAACACTGTGGAAGAGGGAGCAGAAAGAATGTAAGAGCCAAAGGGTAGGAAGGTGAACTGTGAGGCACTGTCCACCCCATGACAACTGATATTCATAACCCCACATTGATTGTCTGTATCCTGAGGAGGGATCTCAAGGGAATGGGAGATGGGGAGAGGAGACAAATGGATGCTCACCACTTCCTGATGGTGGTTGCAATGGGACAGTCTCTTGTCTGTTTTTTAAATTAATATCTTTATTTTGAATAATTATATACATTGTATGAGCAAATCTTATGAAGGTGTCCCTGTTTCCCTTCTCTCTGTCCCCTAACCAATGGGGTCCTTCAGTGGTTCACATACTGGATCTGTCCATAGAGTAGGGGGTTATAAGCTGCACCAGAGGGACCTAGTTTTTCTTTCTTCCCCCTTTGTGCATTGTTGCTGAGGGAGGCGATGTCTCTGGATATTCTCCCCACCATGACTCTTACATTCTTTCCACCCCCTCTTCTGCTCAGTTTCCTGAGTCATGGTGGGTGAGTTTTAAGTCTGCTTATTGTTGAAATGTTGAGTATGTCTGGACCTTTGCCATGGATTGTGTTGGGTATCACTGGTGTCTGTCTCCATTGACCTTTCATGGGTTATCAGACTTGCTCTGGTGATTGGTCTCCTGTTTGTCTAATCACTTTCTCATAGGTTTCACTTGGGCCCTGTGTGAAGGCCAGGGGTGGTTTAATCCTTCTTCAAGTTGCTTTTGTCGGCTATTTAATCACAGCAAGAGAAAAGTAACTGAAAGATACCTTTTTTAATACAAGAGTATTTTATTCTCCATTGCTAGCACAGCAGCTACACAGATCCTGAAATCATGTCCATTCTTGGCTCATCCTGGCCCCTCTGCATTCATTAATATCCAAGAGGTCCTGATGCATGTCGCTCAACAGCTGACCTGAGGTCTTATTCATATTTACACTCAGCAATCAAAATCCTGTCTGCTCAGCATCCTTGTAATTCCCACCGTTTGCACTCAGACAGGCATACAACTTCCCTTCACCTGCCACTTAGGGTGAGAAACCAGACTGAATGACAAATCCTCTGGTCCCTAGACCCTCCTACATTGACAGGCTTTTCATAATGGTCTCCCCTTGCTTCACACCTTTGCTAAAAGGTGAACGCACGCTGAGACATCCCATTCTTTTTGGACATGTCTCTCACAGCTGTCAGGATAAACTCATATTTTCTTTTTGTTTTACACACTCTGTCATAAAGCCCATGAGTCTGCTTTCTGAATGTAATATAACCTGCACATTCACAAGTTTTCTGCTATTCCTTTCAAAAATTTGATGGCCATTCTGGTTCCTAAAAATGTTTCTGCATTTACTTTAATTCAGAATGACTCCTTTAGGGTTTAAACGAGGCACAATAAAGTTGCAATGATCTACTTGAGTTGTTCATGCTATTAATGGTCTTTGATGTTTTTATGCTAGATGATTTCCATCACTGCATTTTGCTATGTGAACATCACATGCCTTCAAATATTGGAAGCCACTATACCTGCAGCTGAGGACTTCCTATGAAGAAATAATTGATGAAATTAATCAAATTAGGAGATACTTAAAATTACACTTTAATTTTTATGTTTACTAATGTATTTTCAAGCAAAGAAATGCAACAGACAGAGAGAAAATGAGAGAGGGAGAAAGCGAGAAAGAGAGAAAGAACAGACATGATGCCAGGACTTCTTGCCACTGCAAACAAACCATAAACTTGTGCCACTTTGTGCATCTGGCTGTACATTAATACTAGGGAATTGAACGCTGTGCCATCAGGATTTTCAAGCAAGTACCTTTAAGTTCTGAGTTTTCCCCAGCCTGTCTAATGGAGGTTTAAATCCTTTAAAAGATTAGTGCAGAGGCTGGGGAGATTGCTCAGTGGTTAAGGCACTTGCCTGCAAAAGATTTGCATAGAAGTAACTTGCCAGTTAATATATACTAATGATTTAGAATGATGTTCATAAATTAGAATTATATTGTATTATTTAAATTTAAAAAGGTTTATCTATAAAGGATAAATTAATGATCTATAAAGGTGATCAAAGATGGAAAAATGTTAAAGTATAAATGAAATAAGAGTTCCAGTTATTTCTGGAAGACATGGACTCCTGGTTGACCCGTCCACCACTTCTGTTACAGTGAACAAGTATAGCATCAGGAAGCATGAACGTGTCACCCAAAAAGTCTGGTTTCCTTTAATTTAAATGATCATTACTATTGGACCAAATTTTTGGTGACAATAACTAGTGAAACTGCTTTTTAAAAGTTAAGCATGGAACTAGTTTATTGATAATAATAGCAGAAAATTCCTTGTAGGCTTAGGAAAGTGAACTAAAAAGAGAAATACCAGAAAAAGAAGAAGAGGAAGAAGAGGAGGAAGAAGAGGAGGAAGAGAAGAAAATACTTTATGCAGCCATCAGTCATGATTCTGCCATGATGAATTCCCCGGGGAACAGTGTACAGGATGTTATTAGAGATTTTTTGTCTTAATCCCTGAAAACAGTCCTTCACCTTTGAGTAACTCCCCCAAGAGTCACCTATGGACAAATCTAGATACCTGGAATGTGCCTTAGCTTCTCATGAACACAAGATCTATTTTGTGCCACACAGCCCAAGCTTGATAATGTGGACTGAATCCTGGAGCTTTGGAGTCTTCTCAAATTAAAAACAATGTCAGATGCTTCATTGACTGTTGTTTCAGATTTCTATTACTTTATATCACAGATTATGAAAAAGAAAATAACACTGACACAAATACTTTGGTAAAAGTAACTGACACCATAAGTGTGAGGCCAGCCTTATCTACTTCGTGAGTTCTTGGCCAGCCAAGACTATTATAGGCCATAGCAAGACTGTTACTTTTTTTTAAGCTACAAAACCAAAAACTAATAGGGCTTTATGAAGTAATTTTCAGAATATTTTTTGTATTCAAAATCACATTGGAACTCCAACATTAAATCTATTTAACTTTGACTCTGTTAAGTGATTTAAATAACTACATGTAGGTCTTAACTACTACAACAAAAACAGCAGAAGAAGAGAGGAGAAAATTCTCCTTCTGGATCGGGCTTGTTATATATATATATATATATATATATATATATATATATATATATATATATATATATATATATATATATATATATATATATATATATAACATAATATATATAATATATATGTTATATATATGTGTGTGCATGTGTGTGTAGTGTAGTGTACAGCTAAAGATAAAACAAACATTAATTTAGATAAGAATCTAACCACATTAAATTTGAAATGAAATCAAAAAAGAAAAGGAATAACAAAGAATATGATCTCTAAAGTCTATCAACAACCCTCAGTTCAAACAACACACTGTCAATATAACAAGAGAAGTGGCTCTTTGGATTTAATGTCATTGTGCAAAGCATGGAACAATTAAGTAAAACTGTTCCATGAAGTAAAATAATTTGGTCTTGAAGTGTAATGGGTAGAAGTAATTGCCTTGGCTGGCAGCATCTCTCTAATTTTGTGATTTTAATGTCTTAAACACAAAGCATGCAAGCACTAAAGCCAATTTTAAGTACAGCCAGATTTTTTTCCTACTCCTTATTCAAAATGGTTAGGAAAGAAAGAGAAAGCAAAAATCAGGGAGAAAAGCATGGATGTATTGAGTAAGCTGAGCTACAGTTAAGAAGCCACTAAACTCACAAAGAGGGTGACTGCTTATCCCTATGCATGAAAAATTTAATATTCTTCAACAACGTGGAGAGTTTTAACAGAATTTATGTTATTCAGCTAAAGAAGCAGAAAGGGGGAAGATGAGAAGGAAAGATTCAGGTGGAAGAGAAATCCAGCCTCTCACCACAGGCTTTGATGGGGGCCTGGGGGGGGGAGACCTTACTGGTAACTAGAGAGTCAGAGGTCCTTCTAGGACACCACGTGGAAGAAGAAACCTTTGTCGTAGGGAAGTTAATTTTAAGTTCCCCCAGGTAAGTCAGAGAGACAGCTGATTGGTCTACTCCTGATCACTTACTTTTAGCACCTTGGCTTTAGTTCTAGCTAGACATCTCTCACTCAAGGGGCGGATGTCTGTGGAGGTGTCTGAAACTTCACACCTCCACTGAACCCCTCTTCTTTGAACTTATTCTTCTTCTATTTTATGTTCTCTCTCTCTCTCTCTCTCTCTCTCTCTCTCTCTCTCTCTCTCTCTCTCTCTCTCTCTCATCTTTTGCCCTTCTCCGTCATCCATGGCAATTTCATGTCACTTGGTCCGATATTATGCACCTTACCTGGTGCAGGTAAGGACCTATGCTGTGAACATGAACCCACCAGGCACTTTGTGTCTGGAAGACTGTCCCAAAGTGCCCCTCCCCATCCTTTGGCTCTTACATATTTTCTATCACCTCTTTCCCAGTGATCCCTGGGCCTTGGAGGGTGTGATAAAAATGTTAAGCGGGGTGTGGTGGCACAAGCCTTCAGTCCTAGCAGCAGAGGTAAGAGCATCTCTGTGAGTTCAAAGCCAGCCTGAGGCTACATAGTGAAATCCAGGTCACCCTGGGATAGAGTAGGACCCTACCTTGAAAAACAAGCAAAAAAAAGGTGTCATTTAGTCATGAACCCTCAACTGTCACTTTGCACTTTGAGAACTTTTGAGTTTCTCCAATAGGCTTAGTGATTCTGCCATTGTCAAAATGATGATGTTGGGATTCGAGGTGAATAAGATGTTTTTGTACCTGAACTCCATTATGCCCCTGACTCATTTGTAAGTGGCAGGGAATTATACATGCCATGTTTTGGGAAGTCTCACATGGAGGGAGAGTTGGTAGTGGGAATAAAGATACAGATTAATCAAGACAGGTTGCTTTGCTGACCGGGCATTGTCTTGTTGACATTTTGGCAATGTTTTTGAAGGCCAAGCTACAGTGAGCATATGTAAAGGAGAGGAGTCCTTTTCACATGCAGTTCTTCACAGGATAAATGAGGAAAGTGACCTCAGCTGTTGGAATTCAAAGTGAAAAAGAAGTAAGATTTATAATCTTTGTTGAACAATGGTTGCTAGCTCTTCATTTTTGGTGTTAGATCCTCTGTTTAAGATCTTTCTATCTCTAAAATGTGTGTTTCAGATTTGAACTGAATGAAATGTAAAACAATAGACACACAATATACACTCGATCAGGCAGCAAAGCACAATGAAAAAGATTCCTTTGGGACTCAAAAAAAAAAAAAAACCACATGAGTTATGCTACATGTTCAATTGTTATTTCTTGAAAAAGAAACCTTGAGAAATTTAACTTAATTTCTTTGAGTTTTGTCAAAAGAGAAAATGCCTATCTTGGAAGCTTTTTGTGAGTGTGAAAATAATAAAGATATGGGGCTGGGCAGATGTATAAGAGACACACACAACATAACTATCATGAAAGCCTGAGGACCTGAGTCTGGATGCCCAGTACTGACGTGGATTAACCAGGCATGGTGACACACACTTGTAAGCAGAGATACACAAGCAGAGATAGGCAGATCTCTGGTGTTTGATGGCTAGCTTGTCTAGCTGTGTCTATGTGCTCTAGGTTCAGAGAAATATCTTAGCTCCAAAATAAGGTAGAGAGAACAATTGGGAAAGACACCCAAAGTTGACCTCTAGCCTTCACTTATATCTACATATACACGTGTCACCAACACGTACAAAGTGTGTGCATATACTCCCACACACCATATCCACATAAAATCAAAAACAAATTAAAGGGCTGGAGAGATTGCTCAGTGGTTAAGGCACTTGTCTCCAGTCAAATACCCCAGTACCCACATAAGCCAGACCTACAAGGTGGTGGCCCTGGTGTTCTCTCTCTCTCTCTCTCTCTCTCTCTCTCTCTCTCTCTCTCTCTCTCTATCTATCTATCTATCTTTCTGTTTGAAAATGAATAAATAAAATATTTTTAAAAAATTAAAATATAAATAAATAAAAAGATACTAAAAGGACATTGCTGGCTGATGGTAAGCACTGAGCCAACGTTAATTTCCCTTCTCCATCTCTGTTCCCTGACCAATAGGCGCAAGCCTGAAGGAGACAGAGTTACATAGGACAAATGTATCAGTTTTACTAGTCACAGCTGTGGCCCTAATGTCTCCATCCTGACCCCGTGAATCAAACTACAACAACTTGAAGAAAAGCTGAAGGTCTCATTTATCAATTTCCTGTTAAGCCAGAATGCTGGAAGCAGCCCTAGGCAATCAGACCATGTTAGCTTTCCTCTGGTCTCTTCTGCTCACTGGAGCCAAGACTAAAAGCAAAGTCCATGACATTGTTAGCCCCAGAGAAGATTTTGTAACTCAAATCTCCTCAATCTTGATGATTAGAGTCTTTTCGAGCTTTTATGAAGTCCCTTGCTGCTTCCTGAAAAGAGTCTCCATTCCCTAATTGTGGGCTAATCACCTCCAACTCCTGCAATGAAAATAGTATAAGCCTCACTGTCATCCCAGGGATGTGTGTGAGGGCAGCCTATGGTTCCTAGGCTCATTTATTGTCTGTGCTCCTTCATATGACCATCAAAGACTCAGTTATGGTTCTGATTCCGCTGCCACAGCATCCATTGTGAGGAATTTCAGAGTACTGAGATGGATTATTATATACTTCCTAAAACTCTCTTAAGTGGGTATAAACCTGGGCCTCAAATATTAATTTGCCCTTTCACATACTTACTAAATGGCAAAACTGCAGCTTGAATGTTGATGTGAAATCCATGCCCATATTTTTACTAAAGGGTCATTTCTAGTCTCTTTCACCATCATTAGGGATTGTTGTACATTATTCCTTCTACTTGGTAATGTTAGGGTTCCAGTGAAGAACAGTATGGTTTCCTCTGAGAAGACGAACAGACATTCTGGTTCAGTGGATGATGGCTGACATCCTGGCAGGAGACAAACCACCCCTGGCCTTCACACAAGGCCCAAATGAAACAGAGAAAGTGAGGAGACAAACAGGAGACCAATCACCACAGCAAGTCTGATAACCCATGAAAGGTCAATGGAGACAGACACCAACTAAACCCAACACAACCCAGGGCAAAGATCCAGAGATACTTAAGATCTCAACAACAAAACAGACCCAAAGCTCACCCCCTATTACTCAGGGAACTGAGCAGAAGAGAGGGCCAGAAAGATTGTAAGAGCCGTGGTGGGGGAGAATATGCAGAGATATTGCTCCCCTCAGCAACAGTACACAAGGGGGAAGCAAAAAAGAAAAACTTGCAACCTCTGGTGCAGTTCATAACCCCCTAACCTATGAACAGATCCAGTATGCACACCTAGGATGTACACCAGTGGGTAGGGGACACAGAGGAGGGAAACGGGGATACATTCACAAGATTTGCTCACACAATGTATATACTTATTCATAATAAAGCTATATAAAAATAAATAAAAAGCATTCAGTGTTTGTACATATGGATAATAAAGATATATTTTATAAAAAAGCAAATAAATAAATAAAATGAACATAAAACAAATATTCCAAATTGAAAACTGGAAAAAAATCATACAGCCTTATGCAAACATGGTATCATTATCAAAGCTAGATATCATTTCATTTTAAAATCTTCTGGGTATGAGCACTCTACCATCATCCAACGATCACAGTGGGGGGGGAATTGAACTGTTTTCTTACCTCACTTCTATTCACTGGAAAATTGTGAAGCAAAATATGATAGGCTCTATAGTTTGGCAGACTTTGAAATGTCTTCCAGCTCCCACACTTGTATTTGACCTCCACTCTGTGTCATTTCTCCAGTCTTTACAAGAAAACTAATGCCATTCTTTCTTTTTGTTTGCTTGTTTTTTTTTGTTTGTTTTTAACAAGCTGACCTGGAATTCTCTATATAGTCTCAGGGTGGGCTTGAACTCACAGTGATCTTCCTACCTCTGCCTCCCCAGTGTTGGGATAAAAGGTATGCTCCACCACGCCTGGCTCATTCCTTCTTTTGTAGTGTTTCTGTGGAGATTAATTAGATTACCTGGCAAGGTTCCCAGCCCAGTGTGCTATTCATAATAAAAGGTCTTTTCCTAGCTTCCCTTTATATGCCTTGGCAAAGCATTAAAAAAATTTGTAACTGACAGATAAAATTTTGCACATTTATCATGTTTAAAAGTGTGTATTATATATATATATATATATATATATATATATATATATATATATATATAAACTCTAGTAATTAGCATATTCCAATGCACATTCCATTCTTTAAATTCAGGATTTATAAAATCCCATTGAAAGAAACCCATCTAAGGGCACCTATTCCAGGTAAGAAATGGGAATTTGAATCAAAACACCCAATTCACACATATGAATGTTAATTCTAAAATTTATGGATAAAGGTCAGGAATATCAATTTTAAACAAGCATCTCAGGTTTTGTAACTTGAATGGGAAATATGAAGTCACAAGAGTCGCCTTTCCATAGCTGTTCCTCAGCCATTGGCAGTGTGGGGACGTCACAGTGCATGGCTGGTGGAGTCAGCTCACAGGGCCAGGAGTTTGAAGGTTATAGCCTCTTTCCTCATGAGAAGAAGTGGCAGCTACAAAAAGGGGACTGTTCCACCACGTGTTCCTTGCCATTTCAGACTAAAATCTCTGGACACCATGAACGAAAATAAACCTTTTTATTTTATATCATCATTTAAGAGTTTCTGCTGGGCATTTGGTCACAGTGGCTAATGCTTGAGGCGATTCTTACAGAAAGGCAGGCTTGTGGTCCTTCATATGTGCCATACTGCTTATTCTTCTTTTTTATTGTCCATAATGAGTTACATTGTTTAGTGGGCCAACAATGAGTTGTTATCTCCAATTCCTCATTGCCCCCCTCCCCATTCCCAGTCAGCTGGATATTATTCTTTAAAAAAAAATAACGACTCAGTGAATGGCTTCATAGATGAAAGAATATTTTTGAACCATTGTTGAGAATGTTAGGTTTTCAGAATCAATGGGAGTTAGCAAAAAATAAAATCTCAATTTGACCATTTTATCTCTGAAGTTCTAGAGTTCAATCTTGTGAATAATCTTCTATTCACCTGTCTGGTTTTGCTAGGAAATCTAAATTCCTTGAGACACAGATTTTTTTTTTTTTGCTATTTATAACACTAAGTCCTCTGTTTTACAAGAGTTATGACTTATTAGGGAGAGAGTAGGTTACTATGGAGACCATGACTCAGTTTTAGCTGATTGGCAGTTCCCACTTAGGTATCTCCTTTGGTGTTGTAAGTTAAGGAAATGAAGAGTGGTGGAATAAGGTTTCCTAAGTCCAAGATGAAATGTGTCTCAATTTGGCACCATGAGCAGTCGAAATGAAGGAAAGAAGGTTTTTTTGTTTCCTCTTACTTGCTCGCATTGTCTCCTCTCTCTCTTTCTAAAGTAAAGTAGCCTAATATCTAGAACCTACAAAGAACTCAAAAAATTAAGTAACAAAAAAATCAAACACACCACTCAAAAAAAAATGGGGCAGTGAACTGAGCAGGGGATTCACAGAGGAAGAAATACAAATGGCCAATTCTCAACTAAGAAAATGTTCAACATCCTTAATAATCAAGGAACTAGAGATCAAAACAACAATGAGATTCCATCTTACTCCAGTTAGAATGGCACTAATAAAAAAAATTTACCAACTATAGATTCTGGTGAGGATGCAGGGAATAATGAACCCTCATTCACTGTTGTTGGGAGTACAGATTTATAAAACCACTATGGAAATCGGTGTGGAGGCTTCTGCAAAAGATGAATGTAGAGCTACCAACTGAGCCAGCTATCCCTCCACTGGTCATCTACTCTCAGGGTTCCCATCTTCCAAACAGAGACATTTGCTCAACCATGTTTATAGCAATTTGATTAACAATAGCTAAGAATTGGAATCAACCCAAATGCCCATCACTGGGTGAATGGATATCAAAGTTGTGGTGTATATACTCTGTGGAATTCTACTCAGCAGTAAGGAAAAATGATATAATGAAATTTTCAGGAAAGTGGATGGACTTGGAACAGATAGATTATACTTAGCAAACTCACACAAGAACAGAGACAAACGTGTGTAGAATCTCCCTCATCCATGGTTTCAAATCAGGTCAAGCAAATATGACATACAAATTGAGAGTCAGTAATTTCTAATCAGGTCAAGCAAATATGACATACAAATTGAGAGTTAGTCAATGAAGATGGAAGGGAATTGGCAGAGGGAATGGGAGGGCAAGGGGAGATAGATACAAAACTAAATCCAAAAGGAATTGATACCATAGATCCTTTCTCTTGGATAGTAGGCTAAACAATATCACCCAGTAGAGAAATACAGTGGTATTGTTTGGTAAGAAGGGCCCTGAAGGGGGAGGGATGAAGCCTAACTCTAATACAATTGCCTTTGGCCTGCAACTCCCTGTGCCAGAAATCAGTTACTTCCCACACCGAGCTATTGATCGGAGAGACCTAGGAGGTCCCTCCAAGCCTGTCAAAGCCTTGATTATCCACCCAGGCAAAAAATAAGACCCTATTACTGAAGTCATCACAGTCACACAACACCCAGAGTCCTCACAGGAACCTGGAAGAAAGCCAGTCTCCTGATGGTTATTCCAATCCATGTGGTGCTGGATAGCGCTACATGAGCTGCCAGGGAAAATTGGCTCATGATGTTGGGAGAAAGCAGGGGACACAGCATTACAACAGAGACCAGCATGACAAGAATTACTCACCTGTGCTATAGTGGCACTTATCCTAGGCAGGTAAGTAAGCTCTCAGGTTGGCTAAGAGATCCACTCAGTGACAAGGAACCCTGAGCTGGAACTGGGATTCCAGGAAAATTCCTATGGAGACCAAGAATCAATCATGACTCCAAAGGAAAGCCCCCACTAACCACAGGCATAAAGACAGGCTACACCCAGTATAATCTTGCCAAATCAATCTGTTCTCTCTCTCTCTCCATTGGAGAATCTATATTTTTCAGAAGGAAACAATAGCCATGGACATTTTATCAACAAGACCTGAAATGATAGTTGACTTCAGGTGAGGAGATGAACCACCCCTACCACATCATCTAGGACCCAGGTGAAATCACAGAGGAAGTGGTGAGATGGGCAAGAGTGCTGCTCCCACAGCAAGCCTGACAACCTACACAGGGTAATGGTGACAGACTCTGATGATATTCAGAAGAGTCCACAGTAGAAACCCAGAGACTCCTAAGTCTTCAACACTAAAGCAGACTTAAAACTCACCCACCATGGCTCAGGTAACTTCGTGAAACAGGAGGCAGAATGAATGTAAGAGCCATAGTGGGGGGAATATACAAAGACATTGTCCTTTCCTCTCTCCTCCCAAAAGAAAGAAAACAGTCTGCTCTTTGCACATCTCATAGCCCTCCATCCAATGGGGCATTCGGGAATCCAATTTGGCAATCCCACTGGGGAAGGGTCCTTGGGGGAGCAGGGGCAGGGAGGAGAGATATGGGGGTACCAATGCAGAGTTTCTACTTATTTATAATAAAAATAAATAAATGAATAAATTTGTTTAATTGCTAGCAGATAGAAGACAGAGAGAGTGGGCACACTATGGCCTATAGCCGCTGCAAACTCCATCAAACCTGGGTCCTTAGGCTTTGCAGGCAAGTACCTTAACCACGAAGTCATCTCTCCAGTATCAAATAAATAAAATATTTATAAAGGAATTTATAACAATAAATCACGTTTCTATTCTTTTTCTAGGGGAATCTAACCATTTGAATGTGTTATAGATTCATTCAGTGTTCTCTCCTTTCATATCTGTTAATAATCTAAAATTCTGTTATATTACTTAATTTTATTTCCTTAAATTTTCATGACTTACATGTATAATTTCAAGATCCACTGAACTCCATGCTATCTCCTGCACATTATTTTATAGATCTGCCCTTGGAAACACATGCAGAAACAACACTTACCAAACTCATTTTCATTTCAATTTAATATGTAAGTATTTATTCAACATCCTTTTACTGATGACCATTTGAGTTTTCTTATTACATATTATTTTAAGAAGCATTTTTCCATAATTCTTTGAGCATGTGGATGAGTGTTCTATATTCAAATGCACTGAGAGGTGAAAGTGCACTTTCTGAAATATCATCAAAGCATCCCTAAAATAGTGGTTAAAATTAATTCTGTCAATGAAACACAAACTGTGGCCATGAGTAGGCTGACCATACCTATTACTGGGAGGGAACAGCGAACCAACAAAGGAGCTCTTGTGTAATGGAGGAGCCTGGGCCTGGGGGAGACAATCAACAGCTTTCAAATTCGGCCAATTTTCCACTTAGTGAGGGGGACCCCTTTTCTGGAACTTGGGATTCAGGGCCATAGGCACCGGATCCGGTATTCTTGGGCTCCCAAAACAAGATGCACTATGGGAGCGAGTGACAGGGAGGCTACTAAAAATAGAATCTAGGTAATCCAGAATTGTGTATATTTGTTAACCTACACTGATCTCACTCTCCGATGGAGATGGTGTTTGTATTTTTCAGGATGCAGAGAGAGAGAGAGCTGGGGCCCATCTAACCCTACCAACCAACCGTAGGCCGATAGCTGAGATTCTGGCAAGAGAGGAGCCACCACAGTCATATCGTGGAGGATCCAAATGGAACCCCACAGAGAATGTCGGGATGAACAAGGGACCCACAGCCACAGCCATTAAATCAACACAGGATAAGCCAGTGAGACAGAAACCATCGATTTCGACACAAAGACCCCTAAGCTCACAACCTTAAAGCAGCCTTAATACTCATCCACCACGACTCAGGGAACTATGCGGAAGAGGGGGCGGAAAGATTGTAAGAGCCGTGGTGGGGGAGATTATCCAGAGGCATGGCCAGGAGAACCTGGCTGAATACTAGGCTATCCATGGTCCCCTGTCACAAGG